>JBBPCV010285307.1:0-12460 GCA_037974505.1 Plocamopherus tilesii
CACATTCACTCATGTTCTGCATACTTCTTGTTACTGCCTCTGTCACATTCACTCATGTTCTGCATACTTCTTGTTACTGCCTCTGTCACATTCACTCATGTTCTGCATACTTCTTGTTACCGCCTCTGTCACTCTCATTAGAACATACTTCTCGTTGCTGCTCCATATTCTATCCCTGTCATATTTACTCCCCATCTCCACTTTTATCTTCAGGCCATGAAAAATGGTACTGGCCATCACAAATAACTTTGATAAATTCTTTTCGTTATGTAATACATGTATATAATAATAAATTATTTTAGCTTTTAGAGTAGTTGATAGCTATGTCTTTTAAATGTTTAATTGCCCTTTTTCTCACCATCATTTTCATAATTTTTGTTGTCTGAAATCAGGCTTAAACCCATAAAATAAAATGTTTTATTTGGTCTAGTCTTCGTCATCAAAACAGCTGACAAACTTATTTGAACTTGTTTAGTGGAGACTTAAAACCTTGCTGTTTGTTCTCTCATCACATCGGGCCCTCTACTGCTGCATTTTGTTATTATTATTTCTCTCCCAACGAATTTCAGAAATGGCAGAACACCACAATGCAAAACAAGTGTTGAAGATTGCAAGAGAGCTTGTGTTAAGGCTTCAGACGTTGATTGACAATAAGTAAAGATGGCGGCCGTTTGACGATGTCTGTATTGGCACTTACCCACTATGTTTGGTTTGCTATGTGACTGGAAACCTTTGGTGGCAGTGTCACTTTTTAGTTTAGTCTAAATGTCTAGTATGTGAAACATGCGAAACAGAGATGTCCCTCTACGCAAATACTGTTTGAAGGATTTTTCAAGTGGAGGCAGTGAATCTGGTGTGTTTTTGTTAACATCAAGCCATGGATAGAAGAAAGAAAGAGAGATAGAGAGAGAGAGAAAGAAAGAGAGGAAGGGTAATTATTTGAAAATGTACTCAAAGATTCAGGATCTCCACAGAGTTGTTTGCCCTTCTCTATTCAATTAACTGATTAATCTACTCCTCATATTGTCTACTGCTGTTGTCTCGATTTTGTGAACCCCTCTACGTACAACCACTGTAATGAATAGTAACATATTGTTTGTGCCGGGTTTTTGTTTTTTCTTAGTTGAAATTGTTACCATTGTGTTGCTATACGTCATCGTCGTCGTCTTTCATTTCTATCAACATATGGGTCCATCTTTCATTCCTTTCTTTCATTCCTTTCTTTGTTTTGATTTTGATTTGTTTTTTTTTTTGTGTTTTTTTTTTTTTATTGTTTATTTCGAGGACCATCTTATAAGTGAAATAATTTCTTAACCATTCTTCTTATCAATCATGCACGTTGATGGAAGAATGTATATTTATTTCCCCCATTGTTTTGCAAATCCAAATTTGTTCGCCTCCATTGTCTTGCCAGTTCATTTTCAGTCTTTAATATAAAAGACGGTCTTCCGTATTAAGACTTCTCTTTTTCAGTGTTAAAGACTTTCTTTTCTTCTTCCCTTTTTGTTCTTTTCATGTATAAACATTTTTTTTTTTTTTTTACAAGTGAAATGAATACATGAAGGTGTAGTGCACGATGTCAAAAGGAGCTACTTTCTTGTTGTGGCTATCGAAGTGGTAAAGTTGATAGACTGGGCCACAGACACACATGCTGTGTGTTTCGTCCAATGTCAGGACTCATCAGTGTGGCTAGAGTGATTGTGAAAGCAACACGCCGACTGCAAAGCCTAGTTGTGTTGTGAGTGAGTAGGTTGTGATCGAGGCCTAGGCAAGGCCTATCTACCGGAAGTCTCATATCAACGGTAGTGAATGAATGTTTACGTTGTAATGATGGACTGGCAACGTTAGATCCACTGCAACTGCCACAAAGGTAATAATTACCTTAATGTGCATGAGAATGATCTCATATAATTGTTACCTTGATGACAGGTGTGAATCAATGGGCTGAGTTACAGTCCAAGTAAATAGATCTAATCAGTCAATAATGTGTTGCATTGTCATAAGATTTTTTTTTTCACCTTTGTTACATATCTTTTATATTTATTTTACCCTTTATTTTCCCCTCCTTCCTTAACTTTGTTCTAAGTTGAGTTTTTTGTTTTTTTATGTTTTTTGTTTTTGTTTTTGGTTGTTTTTTTTTTGTTTTTTTGTTTTTTTCATATATATTTTTTTGCAAAATGCTTTTATGGAAAAATGCTTTTGTGGACGACTCCACAAGAAGACTTGTTAATTGTTTTAACCTCAAGGCACATCACAAAATTGTGCAAAGAAATTGTGCAAATTGGGCTCCTTATTTTAATATAAGTTACAAAGATGTCTCATTTAACTTGTACAAATTGTATAATATATAATATTATTCAATTATATATATATACATATTTATATGTCAGTAATATATGATAGGACTATGTAAGAGCTACTTAAATATAAATATATATATCTATACATATATGGGTGTTTGTGTGTGCGCATATGTATAGATACTTTTGTCTTTTTTGTGAAACATACCTATGTTGACAGTGATATCATTCAGTGATCTTGTACTGTGATGTAACCTAGTAGTAATAATCATTTCCCCCTTTATTGTGTTGAAGATTGGTCTACCTATTATCATGACTATATTATTACTACAATGATTATCATTATTAGTATTGTTGTTATTGTTTTTATAATAATAATAATAATAATAATAATAATTATTATTATTATTATTATTTATAAATTATTATTATCATTATAATTATTATTATTATAATAATTATTGTTATAATTATTATAATAATTATTATGATTATTATTATTATTATTATTATTATTCGTAATAATATTAATGATATCTTTATCGTCTTCATCATCACTGTTGCTGCTCGATCTCATCATTCCATTTGACATCTTGTGGTGCAAATTTTCATTTTTACTCAAAATATCAACATTGTTGTTATCATGGTCATCATTATCATCATGATCATTATCGTCGTCGTCATCATCATCGTCATCATCATCATCATCATCATCATCATTATTGTCATCGGTTTAACTAACATTAAATCGTTATACCTGGTAGATAGCTCATTTCAATCATTCACGTTGATGGAAGAACGTAGATGGCCAAAACCTTTCTCTATAATTCTATAATCAGGCAAGCGGTATTTAATTCTTATCGTAACTTTATTGAGATAATCAATCATACCCACTTTCACACTTTTCAAACTGTTTATTAACGACAGGGAAAGGATTATACTCAAAACAAGGTCAGTTTTATGTTTTTGCTTTGTCCTTTGTGTGTGTGTGTGTGTGTGTGTGTGTATGTGTGTATGTATATGTATGTGTGTGTGAATGTGTGTTGCTTTGTGGCGTTGTTTTTTTTTAGGCGTTTTTCTTGTGTCAGCATTGTTATTTTGTTTTGGTCAGTGGGTATATTCAGCCTTATCCTTGCAAAGTGATAAACTGGTCATCTAGTGAACAATGAGTGAATGAGCTAGAGTCTGTGAGTGTGGGGAAAGTGAGTAAATGTGTGATGGAGTGAGCCAAGCAATTTCTACCCACTTAGTTTTAACCGACAGAACCCATCAAATAAATGCCGTAGTCATGCCGTATTAATTTGATTGTCTTGTGTTACAAACTTAATGTCCTGAGTCTCATTAACAGTTTGCTTTTTTTTCTTTTTTTTTTTTTTTGATTCTTTATGAGAAAATTTATGTGACCATTCATCTTGTAATCAAACAACTTTTACTTTTACAGCCATTGTCAGTTGTATAAAAACATGATAGACAGATTCCCTAACCCTCATTTCTAACTGGTCACCACCTACCTTTTTAACGTAAGAATCAGAATCTAGTCAGCTAGCCATATATTTAATGATGAAATGCCACATATTTTGCCGGATATAGTTTCCCAGCAATATTTTTACCGTTCTTCTCTATTCTCCAGAATTGTATTGTAAAAGACTGAATGTACAATTTTTGCTGAAAAATGTTATCTATATATACAATGGATGTTGAATGTGGCAAGACCGCCTAAGAATAGACCTTGTTTTTATAATATTGGTGTCACTGTGTCCAACGAGGCAGGAAACGTTCACACTGGTTGGGAATTTCACCAGCAAGTTGGACATGGTTGGAAATTTACGCAGGAAGTGGGAGATTGGAGAATAAATCATTCAAAGTTAACGTTTCAAAACAGATAGAATCAACATTCTCAAAACCAGGCTGATTTTCGTGAGATCATAACTGATACTCTAGAAATTGTAAACATTGAAAACATTCAGTGTGTGTACGTACATTCTTTTAGAATACAATTTTTGTATCTTGTCATACTACTAAAGAGTTAAGCAGGAAGCACCACATTGAGAAGAAGGGATATATTATTTACGCAATTTTTCTTTATTTTATATTTTTATATTTAAAAAATGTATATTACATAAGCATTCTTTATCATTACTTGATTAAGATAGGCTCTCGTGAGACAATCACAGCTTAAAAAAAGAGAAAAGAATGAGTAACCATATTTCAATCTGGTTTAACTGAGAAGTGTTTTTCCAAAACCCTGTTATTACCTTTTATTTTCCGTAGACTTGAATTCATTTCAACTCATTCCTGTCAGACCTTGATTTGATCATATTTGCTGCTCTCTGTTTTAAAGCACAAAATTCACAAACCCTCCCCTGTGATCACAGTGGCTCAGCGGTAGCGCTTTGGACTCGCAACCGAGGGGTTGTGGGTTCTAGCCCCGTTGGGGACACTGTAATTAAACCCTTGGGCAAGGTTTTTAACACAAATTGCCTACGTTTGCTGCGCTGCTCTTGCAGCTGATGCTCGGTTTTCGTTTAAAAACCAAAAGATAATTTTCCTTTGGGGATTAATAAAGTGGGTTTGTTTTTTTTGTTTTTGTTTTTTTTGGTTTTTGTTTTGTTTTTTTTTTCATCAGAGAATTTACTGTCCCCTAAACCTCCCATGAGGCAACAGATCCAAAGACCTTACCTCCCAACATTTTATGATGTGCGGTGGAAACGTGGAGGAGAACAGAATAGCTTCTGTCTCAGTGTATCTTGATATCATGATAAAGATGTATCCTGCTTGATCCTTGTGCTTCACAAGTCAACATGAAAAGACTTTGGAGAGGATGGATGGATTCCCACAGCAGTTTCGTTTCGTCTTTGGCTGCTGGGCTTCATGCTTTCTTCACTTGAAGAGCTCCACTCTGTTCTCCTTTGTTTTCTATGTGTGGCCACAACAATTTTACTGTTATGGAAGCTCAATCTCAACCCTTCTTCCTCCTCATTGTCCTCCGTCTCCTCCTCCTCTTTCTCCTATTTCACCTCCTTGTCCTCTTTCACTCGTCTGTGACTCTTTTTATCGAAGTCTTCTTTCGAACACAGCTGCCCAGGTCAAAAGACTGAATTTGTTTTTCTTTTTTTTGTATGTTTTATTTTTAGAAAGTAATGATAAAATGACTTTTATTGACTGGATATGTCAACTAATTTGTTAAGAATTATCAAACAGTCTTTAAAGTTGATAACTAGTTTCAGTGACAGGGTTTTGGAAAATCACTCTTCAGCTTTTTTTTTTTCTTTCTTCCCCGATGCATGATTCCAGGTGCTCCATGACTTTTGGAATTCATTCAATTATATGTTTGTTCGTTTCTTGTTGGGTTTTTTTTTTCCAAATTTAAATTTGTTTAATTTTGATTTGACTTTTTATTAAAACATTCCATTTTGTTTTTTAACTGTTTTTAAAGTAATATTTAGTTTGTGTTTTTCTTTTTCTTAATATTTTTTAAAACATATCTAAAGAAATATACTTTATGTTCAGATGGCCCCAGCCCTCCTTTTCTTTCCTTTCCCTTTTTTTTTTTTTTTTTTTTTTTTTTTTTTTTTTTTTTTTTTTTTTTTTTTTTTTTTTTTTTTTTTTTTTTTTTTTTAAAATACATTCTAAGTTTCCATTAATTAAGTTTTGTTTTTGATTTGTTGTTTTTATATTTTTTGTATCAGCTTTTGAGGCTTCAATCTCTTTTTCTTCTTTTGTAAAAGAGGGGATTAAGTTAATGATTTTAATTAACCTGATTTCATGGATCTCATTTGAAATGTGCCAATATCTATTAATATACATACAAATATTTGTACATGTTTCTTTAATCGTTATTACGAAGAAAAACATTAATTCAATCCTTGTAAATAATTTTATATAGCTACTGTATCAGATAATTATATATCATTTGTTCCGATGTTTATCACCAGTTTGAAATATAATACCAGAGCATTTTTTTCGCTGTTGGTAGACCTAAATGAAACAAATAAATACACAAATTAAGCATCAGTGATTTGACACGGAACTTTTATGTATACATATAAAGCATGTCTTGAAGTGATTAGCAAGGAAATAATGTAGTTACATTTACAGACTACGTTAAAATTTGTTATTCACCTTGTTTAAAATGATGCTTTTATGTAGCCATATGTTTTCAAAAGAATTTTTTTTTAATCTCACTTAATATTTTCGTACTTTTTATACTTACTTTTTTTTTAAACAATTTTATACTTTGACTTCTGTATTCAAAAAAATAATCTTTTATTTGTGACTCAGATTTTGAGTATGATTGGACAATATGTTTTTGTCTAAGTTATAATCAAAATTATATAACTTTATACCATCCACTTAGTCCATCCATCCATCCATCTATCCACCCATGCATTCATACATTCCTCTTTCTTCCCTGGAGGAGCAAAAAGTGTATATGAAACAAAATGACTAAGTCGTCATCTATTTTGTTGTTTGTTATACAATTACAATTTTTCAATTAATATTGATAGCTGGTACAATTTTGTATGTTCAGATTTTATCAAGTGATTGCTATGTTAGAGCCAAAAGATATCATTAAAATTAAAAGTTGTTTTAAATAGTAAATTTAAATTCATTTTGCCACAAGCCTAGTTCTTTAAAACAATACACCGAGGGATAATACCTGAGACTTATTGTGGAATTTTATAAAACGATTGCCTTTGCTCACTCCATAAACCTTTAAGTCATGAAAAATTCTTCTTGGCTTAGCAAAGTCAATAAATAGTAATGACTGTTTTAAGTGAACAAATTTGTTGTCTGGTATGAAATAATTAGCCAGTGTGTTCCCATTTTTGATAAGGTTAAAATGAACAATTCATGTAAATTGTATTTTAAAAGAATTCAATGAAACAAAGATATCTTGAACATCTTCAGACTACACATATTCTCATTTAACTTTGCCTCCTTTTAAAATTTTTTAAAATTTATTTGTTTTCCATGTTCCAGTCGTACGATTGCCCTGAATATTGGCCTGGATAAGTCGACTGAATTAATTTCATTATATCATCAGTAAAGCTCGATTTTAATTATTGAAAACGCAAAGAAATAAAATGTAATATTGGCTACTCAATTATCACTTTGTATGTTCAGACTGTGAAATAAACTTGTGTCTACGCAGCCATGGAGAAAACAAAAATTTACAAGTGGTTGTGCATTGTTTTAATGGATGTGATGTGGTTAGGCAGGGTAGGTGGAATTGCAGATAGGCAATAAAAATTTAGATCTATAGTTTAGATTTTGTTTTCTTTCGTTATCGGATAAAGAAAAAAAAAAGCACAAAAAAAAAAAAAGCTGTGTTTGCTAAGGCTAATGCCTCATATTAGTACAAAGACCCTCTGTTTATTTTGGAAGTCACTTGTGTAAAGAGACATAGCCTCATAATTTCACATCACGAATCTAAATCCATCTCTTGATGGTGTTCACCCATCCTATTTGACATTCGTCAGGGGGCGTAACAATTAGAAAAACATTTATAGATATAATGAGTTGTATACCTTCATGGTCTCCTATTTCATTGCAAATAATGCTCGACTTGAACAGCAGTCATGGCTATGCTGAACACATTTGCTTAACCCTGATAGAGCGTATTTAACTTTTTGATTCTTCTTGCACGTCATACATAGACAAATTTATTTACCTTTTTTAACAATTTTTTAATGATATATTGACTCCATATACTTATACGTAACAAATTCCATATTATAGATGACGTGATTGTGATTTCTAAAACGATGTTTTCATCGTAGATGATCGATTTTGTATTCCAGGTATACATTTGTCATGGGACCACTTACACAAGCAAATGTATGCTAAGTTTGCAAGCGTTATTTTCCCACTCAGTGCAGTTCTCTGAGTTCTCCATTTGTTTCCATAAATCAGACATATGATTATAACCTCTGACTTTCTCGGGCATTTGACTAATAGAAAGGACCACCGTAATGTTATAGACTGCTATGTTTGTAACACCTGTTTTTAAAAGAATTTGTAATCGGTTTTAGTTGAATGTACTCTGCGTAGAATACTCCAAATAGAATGATTTGTAGTATATTATATTTAATGTATATAAATTATACAAAGTTAAGCTCATCATTAGATTTGTTCGAGTGACGACTTGCATTTCTTTGTTTCATTGTAGTTCATGCAAAAGTACAGTTAAAAATGGCAACCAATTTTTGTATACATACTTTCTCCTTTTCATCGTCAGCCACATAGTGATCCTATCATACATCTGCTTATTTTGTTATTTTTTTCTCTCCTACCTCCCCTACCCCTTCCTCTTTCCTCTTCATCTTCTTTTTACCACACTGCCAAGTAAATACTGTTTTACAACCAATGCCAAGTTTGTAGAATCCATGTGTTTTCTTCAATCAGATTTATGTTCCACAGAGTGTGCTAATGGATAGCAGTCGTTCTTTATATGTTAAGAATTTTGTTATATCAGGCAACCGGTTTCAAAGGAAACTGTCATGTCATTTATGAAAATACGAAAACTCCACATACATTCACCAATCGAGCTATATGGCTGAAAGATAAAAGAAATTTCCAACCCTTCGTTTCCCCTTTCAAAAAGGTCATGGTTTTTTTCTCTCTGTTATTCATTTTCCTCCTCTAAAAATGGCATTCCTCGCAATAATTGTTTTTTTTTTTTTTGTGTACTATTAGTTGTGTGCTATTAGTTACGTTAATATTCTTATTAGTTATCAAAGCATTCAACTGCAATTAGATGCCCAAGTATCAAATCCATATTGCTTCAATCTCACCTCATTTTTTTTATTTTCGTGGATGTGATCAAGAAATTGTTGCAAATGACCTTCTCACGGCAAAGTTTAGTATGTTCGTGGTATGCAGTTCCCAATGTTTATTATTGAAACACTGTCGAAGCCAGCTGAGAACATGTTTTTACTTCTATTAGATGACAAACTCTTTGCTGAAATCACACCTTCCCTTTGTTGGAATAAAAGATTTTATCATCTTGCTGGAATCTGTGATATTGGTAGCCATTTTCTTTTTACTGTTTGAAACCTTCACAGACACTGATAAGAAGAAAAAAGTCTCATTGTAACATTTTGGGATTCGACCTTTGGCAGGAAGAACAAAATTGAGAAGACTCATTTTTGTTGGGGGTTTTTTGTCTTCTTTTTATGCTTCTTTTTTTCCCGTTTTTTGTTTGTTTTTTGTTGTTTTTTTATTTAACAAAGTATTTTTTAAAAAAGCATAGATTTTCTGGTGCTTTGATTTTGACTTTGGTTTTTGTTGCTGTGGTTGTCATGGTTATTATTATTGTTATCAAAGTATATTACTATATCTATAGGTCATAGTACTCATAGAACACATTTTGATTCATAGACATGTGTTGTAAAATACAATGATAATATTATTGTGGGATTTTGTTATGAATCATTATTATTATTATTACTATAACAATTCTTCGTCCTCTTCTTCTTCCTCTTCTTCTTCCTCTTCTTCTTCCTCTTCTTCTTCTCATCCTCCTCATTCTCCTCATTCTCCTCCTTCTTCCACCTCCTCCTTCTCCTTTTTATCATTATTATTATTATTATTATTATTATTATTATTATTATTATTATTGTTATTATTGTAATTACTATCATAGTACTCTTTATCATGCTTATTATTATTGCCATCATCATCACAATCGTCATCATTATTATTATACTATTTTTATCCTCATTTTTTTTTGCCAAAATGATGAATTTTCTAAATTCCTTTTTTTTTTTTTTTTTTAAATTTTAGTCATAACTACTATTTATAAATAAAAAACAAATAATTGTTTTTGCCATTACTAAAATCTACATTTGTCGATATGAAAATATGTTACCAATATGATCATTATCCAATCATTATCTTCATTATCCATATTCTCTTCATTATCTCTTCAATAAGACTATAGATTATGCAGAGTCAAAGGAAAGAAAAAGGCTTTGTTGTAATGATTGTATTAAGGTAGTATGTATTCATATGTGTCATGTATATGTGTGTTTGTGCGTGTATGTGTGTATATGCATTCACATGTTGAACGTCTGTCTACTGTCTTTTTATTTTAAATATAGTACGAAATTTTGAAATCTTGTTCAAACCCATTTCACTGGTTGTAGCTTTTTAATTTTTTTTATATCAATTAAGTAAATATGGAAGTTCAGAGAAAAATGAAGAGAAAAATAGAAGAGACCTCTAAATAAAGTAAACAAAAATTATGAAGATGCAAAGAAAGAAGACAGAAGGAAAAATAGGAGCAGAGCTATACGTTGAAAGAAAGATAGAGGCTCACATATAAAAGGTTAAGTTTACCTTAAAAAAACCAAAAAACCAAAGCAAAACAGATCAACAAAATAACATGAATCTACAACAAGCATTAATGTGTAAATATAGAAGGAGAAAAAAGAAGTCAATCAGCCAAGCATTATTTCTATCATCAAAGTGCGCAAGATTACCATCGTAATATTATTATATATATGTCATTTGTTATTATGTTTGTTGTACAATATCATGTGCATATCATTCATTGTCTCTGTACATTTGTATCTTTAAGTGTCATACATGGTCGGATGAAAAGTCCAGCCTTACCGATTTGATCACGTTTTTTCTCATGGTATGGGCTTTTTCTGATGAAAAGTCTTACCCTGCCAGTCAGATCACGTCATCGCGTTATCACGTTAAGCGATTTTTTGTTGTTGTTTTTTGGGGTTTTTTTATTCATATTTCTCTTTATTATTTTAACTTCTTGATATTTTTTTTTATTATGATATGGTGCGGAGTCGAACCATACAGTGACAAGCAGACATCCTTAGTGTTACTTTTTTTTTTTTTATGGTTTTTTGTTTGTTTGTTGTTGTTGTTGGGTTTTGTTTTGTTTTGTTTTGTTAAAAATCCGAGTTTGACGTCACCGGTGCTTTGTCTTCCTCCATTGAAGTGCAAGTACATGTACATTGTACGACGACACTGCGAAAAAGGAAAGACATGTATATACATGTATATAACATATTGTCATTTCATAACATTTTTACTAAAATACAATCATAGTCTTGGCGGATTACACATTTCATGAAGAACAGTGACATTACAACGGGCATTCCATGTCTTTGAACAGGTCATGAATCGCGTTGATAAAGAGAGAAAAAATATATTGTATATATACGTGTCAAATGGTTAAATCCTACTCAACTCTACAAACTGCCAACACTTGAATATCTACAAAGCTCAGACAAACATCATCGTTCATAAAGAAATAGAGAATCGTATATTATAATATAAACGTCATATTATAAGAAAAGCTGCGGAGGTTGTGCGGTCGGAGGACGACTATGGACTAGCGATCAGCAATAAGTCAAGTCAAGTCACTCAACTCTACTCTCAAACCAAAGTGCACTTTATCTTCTGTAGAGACACACTACGTATCGGTGACGTCATGACGAGTACACGTTTTGAAGCTGTGAACGCTAGGAATGTCCAATATGTGTGCAAGTAGTAAAGTTGTATCGTTGAGAGGCCGATAAACGATGGCAGTCACGTGACACTCATCAAGACGGTTTGATGGATGCCAATAATGATGTAATGACCCAGACGATGGCCTTAATGGACATGACACCAAAAGTAGGACACTGCACCGTGTCCGAATAAAAATCACCACACCCTTCCCACTGTAGGCAAATCGGTGCTAATGAAGATACATGACACCAAATGTAGGGCACTGCACCATGTCCGATTAAAAACTCCACACCCTTCCCACTGTAGGCAAATCGGTGCTAATGAAGATTGCTGTGTGGACGTCTTCACTGACACCGTCTGGGCACGCGCTCAACAGGATCGCTGTGAGGCCTCATTTGTCCTGTTAAGTTCGGGCTACTCGATTCATATACTTGACATTTTTCATCTGCAAAGGGCCCTGAGCCCTCCCGTGCGATTTGGGAGGATCCTTTAAAGTGCAACGCATCATCATCGTTATCATCCTCATCATCATCATCATCATATATTATTATTATTATCATTGTAATTATTATTATTATTATTATTACTATTATTATTATTATCATTATTATTATTATTATTATTATTATTATTATTTTTATTATTATTATTATTATTATTATTATTATTATTATTATTAT
>JBBPCV010286418.1:0-12459 GCA_037974505.1 Plocamopherus tilesii
TTCACTTGATTTTATTGTGAATGGAATAGAAGGACTTGGTTGAAACTGAAGGGTCTTAGAAAGGAGGGAAGATCAAAAGGACATTTTCTAGATTTGTGTTTTCTATGGTGATAGTTTAGAGTTTTTAGGATCAAGCTAGTACAGTATTTGTTGTTATACATCAAGCATGTAGTTGAAATCAGATAGTGATTGGACAATTAACAAAACATAAACAAAAATATCTAGAATCACGAATTTTTTTGAAAACCATGAAAGATGTTGATTACATTTATATAACAGTAAAAATGATCAAGGTGATTCTCCAATCAGGCAATTAGAGGGTTTTTGTTTTTTTTTATTAAGGGTGGCGGAGGGTTGTTTTTTGTGGGGTCTTTTTGTTTGCTTTGTTTTGTTTTTGTTTTTCTGTTTGTTTTATTTTTGTATAAAGGAAAAAAAAAGGTTTTGATGAAAATGGGGGCATGTAGGCATATGGAGCCGGTAGGCATTTAGGTAGTCTCTAGTATGATTATAAAAATTTGACGAGCATGTGAAACACTGTCTTTGTCTAACAATTTTATGATGGATTATGTTGATTTTGGTGTTTAACTGACACAATACTCGGAATACGGGGGTGACAAGATCTTATGTGAGAAAGATTGATTATAGATTTATGTTGTAACCAATACCTACTCATTTATCTCTTTTCGATAATTTCTAGGGATTGATGTATAAGATAAGGAGTGCTTTTATGTTAATAGTCTACTATAAAGGGGAAAAGCATTTGTTATATTCCCTGTCATCAAGGGATTTATGAAAGTCAAGTTCCTCTGCTTTTAGAAGTTATCTCTTTTGTCTTCAGGTTAATTTTATGTGTTTGTTCAATCACATATTGGAACAAATAATCCTATTGGCCTGTCGAATTGAATGAATATGTGGCTTCTATAGTCAAATATAGATTGTCAATTGTATTCTGATGCATCCTTTTTAAAATAGATATTGTTTACTGTAACTAGAAAAAACATATTCCATTTACATCACAAGTAAATGCATAATGTATTATATTCAAAATATCATATGTTACTTTTTAAAATGTCAGTAGAGCATGTGTGCAAGCTTCTGCTGTAAGTGTACAATCAAATAAATATAATGAAAGGATATACAATTTGGCATCCAAGAAATGATACTTGTTGTTGGTTTTAATTAAGTTGTTATTTCCTTGAAAAAGCACTCTTAGCTCACATCATTTTATTATTGGAGCTGTAGACCAGTTTATCATTTCTATCACCCATCCTTTGCTTTTGAACTCAGATATTAAATTACATGTTTTCAGGCAAGACAATTAATGCAGTACATATCTCGTACTTGAGTCAACTTCTTAACGATCTGAATGATCCTACTGACTTAATCATTTTGTTGTTTTTATGATGCATAAGGATTTTGAATTAAATTAGACTTTAATGAATGCTATGAGTACCTATGATTGTGTACAGTTATATTTGTCTTTGATGTCTTTTGTTTTAAAACCACTTGTAATCTTGGTCTTTGTTAAACTTGGTCTTTGTTAAAGGCTTTCAGATATATTGTAATGCTTTCTGATGATGACATATTATATTTCTTTGTAAATAAGTTTTTCCCCTCACATGAATGCAGCTTGAATGGAAAGATCATGCAGTGTAGTATGAGACAGCTTGTGAAATGCCCTAGTAACCTGCCTTATGGATATTAGTATGCATAAAGTTCTGGTAATGAGAAAAAGTCACTAGGGGGTGTTGTTGTCGATGTTATTGGCTTGGCATTATCTTTTCATCCTCTGGACTTGCTTTTCTTCCTCGCATTAAAAATTATGCATTTTAATGTAATGGAAAGATCAATTCTTGTGCTTGTCCTGATTAATACATATTATAAGCAGATCTGCAGGATGCTGATTCTGAAATGATCACACTTAAATGTAATGTTTGATTTTGTCAGATTTGTTTATCTCCGTTCATGAAGAAAATGATTCAATGAATCAGAAGAAATGTTCAGAGCAGAAATGAAAAAGAACATTGTAGAAGCGTAGAAAATATCTCACGTTGGAAATATTTAGTTTTAATTATTGCCATTACTCATAAAATGGCATAAAGCTACAGTATAACATAAAAGTCTGTGTTTGTTAAATTAATGGAAAATGGATAAAATGAGGGAGTTTATCAATTTGACGTCAGATCAATATCAAGTGTATTTTTCTTATTTTTTTGTTTTTATAACACAATATATTAGAAGTCACCAGAGGCCAGACTGAAAGTAAATGCTTTACAGTAACTTGGAGAGATATCAAGATGATTAATAATAAAATGCTGGAAAAAAAACCCCCAAAAATGCTGAAGACCAATTTTTACTTGACTGTAGAGTAGGATATCAGAATGAAGGGAGAATAGATTCTACAAATAATAGAAAGTCCAAGGGCTGAAGAGATCTGGAAAGAAAAAAGATAACAGAAGATAACTTCAGACAATGACAATGACAAAGATAGACTTGCAGAGAAAAAATTCAGGCTGCTGATCCTATTTTGTATGGATAATGATTTGAGATGAGATAAAAGATAACCATTTATAATGTAATTAACCCGAATTTACTTTTGCTCTTGATTGTGTAACTGTAACTTGAGGTGTGTGCTCTTAGACAGCAACATCAGAGGCTGATGATGGGGTGATTTTTAATCTCTGTAATTCACTTTTTCTTTTCTTATTTTTCCCTATGAATATGACTCATTAGCTGACCTTCTCTGCATAAAATTGCTGGTGACATACGTTTCATCCTTGAACTGTCTCATTTCAAGTAAAGCTTGATTTGCTCAATTTGACCCTGTTCAGATCGTTGCACTACATCTGTGTAAATCAGTCAGCTTTGTTTGAATTTGATATTTTTGAAACAAGTTGCATCAAGCCTTTAAGAATAATGTGATTCTATTTTACATATTCTTCAGGTCAAAGTAGTTCTTTCTCTTTCCTCTTTGTTCTTGTTATCAGTTTCCTCCAGTCAGCCTTGAGAACTTATATGAGGTTGTGCTCAGTATACCTGTTCTTCTCCGATGCTGCATTTAATATGGTTTATGCGTGCGTGTGTGTGTGTGTGTGTGTGTGTGTGTGTGTGTGTGTTTGAATGCATGCATAGAGAGATCGATGTGGAAAAGGAATACCCTGCCATAGTAGATTGATGCTGGTGTGCCCACTTTGAAGTGGATCACTTATCTCTTTCTCTTTGCTTTCCATCCAACTGCTGCGCAACATCTCTTTAAACATTGTAATATTGTTATAAATATCACAACCCGGTTTACTCATTAATAAATATTGACGGATTGCTGAATAAGGATTCTCATGTTTTCTATGATATGTACATTTTTATTGTGTTGTAGGTCTCTGTTACATACTTACATGAACTGACAAAAAACCTAAGAGCTGAAAAAATGTTTTCAAGAAAATCATGATAGAGTTTTCATTTCAATTTCTGTTAACCATATTTTACATTTTCCTTTTTTTGGACTGAAATAGATGCATTTAATACACATATATTGAATTATTTGTAGTGTTTCATTCATATATTTGTGATATTGAGAAACCTTTAAGGAGTAAAGCAATATGTTATAGCATTTTGATGGACTTATGTTGACTCATGACCCATGGTGAAATGGCAAAATGCCTTTGACTAACTAGGGTCCCCTCATTTTCAGTTCATGTTCCAACAAAACACCCCCAAAAATGTCATATGTGGTTCTTTTTGTTGTAAAAGTTGTGTATTGTATGTGTGTGTGTGTGTGTGTGTGTGTGTGCGTTGTGGTGAATAGGGATAATGGGTGTGAGGAGACAATTAAGTGGGTATCGGTTGGGATGACAAGAGATAGAAGAAAAGAAAAAGAAGAAAAAAATGGAATGTATTAATTACCCTGTACTAAATAATAGTTTATATTCTTTCAAATTCTTAAGATACATGCAGGTATTCAACTACAATTTATTTATTGCTACTTGATAAAAACTCGAACTTGACATTAATTATACTTTTAAAATGAAAACAGAAAATTAAGGTATTAAACTGATTTTCTTAGTAAAAGTGACAAAGGCGGATTTAAATTAATTGAAAGAATCTGAAAAAAAAGGTCATCTTTATGATAGTTGAGTTTTTAAGGAACATGTTGTGAGTAAATCTAAATGAATTTGTGAGAATTTAAAGGTTTCATAACCTTTTACATCTTTCTCTATAAAAAATAGTCTTGTTGAATGTAACATGCTTTATGGAGATCAGAGAAAACATCATTACAAGCATCCCTTTCAAACTTTAAATGACAGTTGAGACTATCAATCTTTCTTTTTGTCCATCCCACCATCTATTTATATACACTTACGTACCTATTTACCTGTCCATTTATATATCAACTATCTACCTATTATCTGTCTATGTATGGGAAAAAAGGGATTTTTTTTTCCTTTATTTGGAAATGGTTCCTTCCTGAAAAATTGAAATAAAACATGAGAGGAACATCGAAGATGAGGATATGCATATGTACATGTTGTATACAGTCGGAGTGCTGCCTTTGTGATGCATCTTATAATATATCAATGTTTTAATTATGATTTGTGAGGGCGTTTTTTTTTCAAGGTCAGGATGGAGGCTTAAAATAGAGTAAAATACAAAAAATATCATAGCTGTAAAATCATACATGATTGCCTTTAGGAATTACATTGCCAAATAATTTAACTCCTTCAATGGAGTATGGCATATTTTTCAAGTGGTGTTTTTGTAAATGCATGCAAGACAAGAACTTGAATGAATTGATTTCACATCTAATATCACATCATCACATTTTCAATTACCCAATTGTCTACAAACACCTAAGAATTAAGAATTTAATGGGGAAGATGTTTTTGTCATTTCCTGGCTAAGCAAGTTTAATAGGAGTATTGTTGAGGTATTGCCAGTTCAGCATGGGACCCTTATCAGCAAAAACACATAAATAAAATAGAGAAAGTTCAGAGATCAGCAGCCGGTTCTGTAAGAAACTGTTGGTTGAACAACCCAGGGGGTGTAACAACAGTACTACTAGTGTACTACTGCAAGCACTTCAGTAGCAAACCTTGAAACAGCGGCATGAAGAATCAAGATTGAAATTATTCCACAAATGCATGCATGGGTGGTCAGCAATCAAGTTTCCAAATTATATAACGTGGTTGAACAATGGATACCCAACAAGGAAGAATCATGGCGCCAAATGCTGCCAACCTGTAGCCAAAATCAACTCCTATAAATTCAGCTTTTTCCCAAGAACAGTTTCAAATTGGAATGCGCTGCCATCAAACATCTGAGGTATTCATGGCCTCGAGACATTTAAGAAGACAATCACCTCACACTACAAACCTTAAGGAGGGGTGAAAAATTTGCAGGGTTGAACAGTATTGTCTTTTGCATATCAACATCTTGATCTTATAAGTCAGTTGTACTGCATTACGTCATTCTAGGGTGTTCTATTATAGCTGACTTTTTAAGGTACATTGTGGATTATCAGAAACATCATTTTGGCTTGGTTCAAATTTTGTTGATAGCCATGACATAAATATTATATCATGAGACAGGGGGCAGAACTCTATCCAAATCAACAATGAAACAATTTCCCCTTAATAATATTAGTCAGGTGTTTTGTCAA
Organism: Plocamopherus tilesii; assembly: GCA_037974505.1. NCBI lineage: Eukaryota > Metazoa > Mollusca > Gastropoda > Nudibranchia > Polyceridae > Plocamopherus > Plocamopherus tilesii. The sequence continues at coordinate 5,654 of JBBPCV010286418.1, forward strand.
TTCATGTTACTGTTAGTTGATGTATTGTTTTGAGACAATCTTATCTTCCAGGATTGGTATAGTTCTCAGTTTGGAGTAAAAGCTTTGTCATGTTAATATGAATTAGTTTACTGGATTATTTTGCAGAGACTTGCCTTTGCACAAAGAGAATGACTTTTTTGCGGAATGAAATCTTCGAGCAGAATGGAAATTTTTACAGTGTTAGAAGTTTATTGGTTTTACACTACAGAGTATTAATTTTTTTTTTTTCAATCAGTCTTGTGTCTATAAGTATAAACATCAGATGAACCAAAAAAAAAAAAAAAATGCACCCAACTTTAAAGACAAATAATTTCCAAAATACTATTTTGATTACAAATTCACTCAGTATGTTTGTAGAACAATTTAATCTACAAACTTTAAAAAAAAAAAAAAAAGGGAACAATTGGTTATGAAATAAAATTGCAGTCAACATATTGGCGAGGCTGGTAAAAAAAATGCAATTTCAAGCTCCCCTCCATTCTGTGTCTTTGTAAAAAGTTGCGACAGCTGCTATATTTGATGAACTTAACACCATCTTGAAACTAAATGTAAATCTAAATTCTAATTGTATTGAAGAATCTCATGGTGTAATCTAAATCTAGGAATTTTCAGACACTTTTATCAACACACTAGATTTAAAGTTAAAGAATCGAGAAAAAGCAAACAACTTGCTTCAGGCATGAAGGAATCGCATGGAATCTAATTATCCATCAGTTTTCAGAGACATGCATTTATAAGTCTGAGTTGGCAGTTGTGATGTAGATAAAGGTAAAAGCTCTTTACTCCTACACATTTGGTGTAAAATGAGTGCCTGGTTAATAGACAATGGGAGATTTTATCTGTATGCCAGAGTATAGCACCTGTAAATACCTTATATGTAAAGATCTTCAGGAATTGCATTTTTCTGTCTGGATTGAAAAGACTAGTTGGGGGACCACTTGTAAAGTACATACAGCACTTTAAAGTGTATATGTGCTAATTGACTAAGTGCTCTACTTTTTTATTTTTTTTATTTGTGCCTCCTTTTTTCCTTAACAACAGCTACTTCATTGAACTTGTACTAATTTCTATTCCATTTTCTTGAATTAGGTGTCATGTTTAGTCTTTATAAGTGTCTTTCAAATTAAACAATTACACTTTGAATTCCTTGTCTCAGCTTCTGTCAGTCTTTACACTTATTTTACTGTATGTCGAAATTGACTCAAATATTTTCGTGGATATTGGATGTAACAAAGTTGTTTTGACTTGCTTTGCAGTTGTATGTTGTTGTAATTGAAGTCTCATTAAAAAATGAAGTGTGAGGGAGATGATAGATCAAAACAATTTAGGATAAGTAGTAGTAATTGCTCTTTAAATAAGCTCACTTGATAAGCATCTTGATTAGATTTGGGTCAAATTATTAAGTCATAAATTAAGATGGAATAGAATTTGTAGTACTGACTAAGATTTAGTTGGGATGTACAGCACTGAATTGATTGTGCGCTAGTCTAGCCACCACTTGTGAAGTACTCCTATACAAGTGTCCTGAGAATTTTTTTTTAGTCACTGGTCACTTATTGATCTATTCAGGTTCACCACCATGTAGATTTTTCAAAGAGGATCCCTCTCATCACTATTCAACATCTAATATTTCATCAACCACAGATCATTAATCACAGTAACATCTATCAATTGTACAATTAAATTTTACATTTAAGGTTGACTATGTAAATTTTGGAGAAATAAATGTTTCTAATTGAAAGCATGCTCACGCAAGAAAGAATTCATTCAAGGCTATCTTTATGTGGTAAAAGCTGGGCAATATCAATATCAGGCATATGGGTTATCTTTTGATAGAGTGGGTTTTTTTTTTAATCAAAGTGGTTTTTTATTGTTTGTCTTTTTAACTTTTTACTGTCTTTTTAGCTGATTATATCTGTAGTCAAGATCTCGGTATTGTTGAGCTTGTCTTTGTTTGAGGACTCTGCTGAGGAGCTCTAACTAGGAAGAGGAGAAAATACAGTGTAGATCCCGCTTACACTGACATCGCATCCAAGCTTTGTTTTTTTTGTCTTATATATCATTAGTAAGGAAATGTCAAATATATCGACATGAAACCTGATGATCCTGCTTATCATTATATGTATCTCAATTGGCAGAGTAGGAAAATAGCAGTCCAATAAAAAGTTCTGCTAATCAATAAAAATTCAATCTCCAATCCCATTCCAACCTCTAAAAATGACCCTTTTTAAAGCAAAGCAGCATTTAACGATTGAATATGTTGCATGGTTTTGCATTCAAGTTTCCTGGGTGATCCCCCTTTTTTATGTAATGATTGGATACATCGACTTTCTGTTATAGCGACATAATATCATCAGTCCCAACCATGCCGTTATAAACAGGCTTCACTGAATATTCATACTGCATATTCAATGCTTTTTCCCAATTGTCTTTATTCCAATTTTGCATTTTCCATTAAAGCATTTTCTGTTTTTTGCAAGGTAGAAAAGAAAGTGAAAGGGGTTGAAAATGTCTTGAAGTCAGTGAATGCCACTCCCAATTTTTTTATCGGTATACTTTTATTTCTTCTTTTATTGTAATTCTAAGTACATCTATATAATTTACTTGCTCCCAATTTTACAGTTAGTTGATTGAGACAGTCAGGATGAACAGTAATTTTTTTCACTCAGTTTAGTAAGTCAAGATTGCATAGTAAAGGATAATTATACATGTATCAGTTCTCTTTTCAACTACTGACACCAGACAAAAATATACCCACCCAACTTAAAACAATAAAAAAGAAACAGGAATGCAAACAAAGAAAACAAACAACAAGAAAAATCCAATTACATGTATTGTCAAAACATACATAATTTAAAATACTAGAGTGCATCTATGATCATGATACCACCATTAAAAAGATATTCTTCAACTGCTGTCAGTGTCATTAATTGAAGGCGATGAGGTTGTTGTACAAATTGATTCCCACATGCTCTCTCGTAAGTTTCTAATGAGTGGGTGCTTCATGAATTCAGTGCTAGTGGTCTAGGCAACGTCCCTCCCTATTTCTAGCTTCCATCATTCATCTGCATCAGTGACTTGTCTTTGTTATTATTTTCTCCTTTTATTGAAATGATTGTTTCTTTATAACTTTTAATTTCAATATTGACCACAAGGCAAAGTGGTATCAAGATCTTATCATGCATGTCTATTGTCTTCTTCTCTACCATACTCTTTGCTTCTTATCTTGATTTATTTTCTCCCTTCAGACAATGACCAAAAGATGTTTGGTTTGTGGTGCTGTTAGTTGTGCTTGGTGTTAATATCCCTGATATTATGTAGAAAGATAACTTACTAGACTAACATGTATATTACACATTGGCATTTAGGTATTTAGCAGAGTTCAGCTGAAAAAGGTTGTATCAGTATAATTTGTATATTTTATTATGTAGTTCAAACAGATGGTGGAAAGATGATTTTTTTGTCAAAACCAGAAGTCCTGATGCCAACGTGCTGCATATTATTTTGACCCATATTTTTTCTGTTCCTGCTGATTAATGTTGGGTCTGTCTTTGAACTTTGAACTATGGATGGATTTTGATTTATTTCATTCTCCTTGTCAATTCACTTAGCAAACATTTATACATGTATTACACATTTATTATGTAACTGACGGTTTTTACGGGGCATAGAATTTTAAAATACATGTACTATTGTAACGATTGTCTATGTGATTTGCATGTAACCTAAGGAAAAGCTATTAATCTCAATAGTACACACCCAGTCATTAAACATACCTTTCCTTTTCTTTTCTAATTTTCTCTTTTCTTTTTTCAAAATTCCAAACAATGTTCTGTCTAAATAATTGAATATACTACTGTTACTTGACGTATTATGTCATATATATATGTATTTGCCATAATCATCTACATGATTTCATAGCACATCTGTTCATTTACTACCTTCGTTTATTATTATGGCATTATTTGGTTCATTTTTTTCACCATAAACACTAATAAATTTGATCTTGAAATCTCACCGATCTTTTAAGTCTTGTTTTTATTTTATACATGCTTGCTTATGCAGTTTAAAATTTAAAAAGCACCATTGCTTTGTTTACAAAGTACACACACATCTTCCGGTAAATGTACACATGAACTTTCTTCACTGAAAGTGCAGTGGGCTGCTTCTTACACTTAGACTCATGTCAATACTGTCATTTTTATCCTTTACTTCTTCTTTTCTATTTGTTTATATTTTTCGTTGTTGCCGTACTTTTCCATAGGTTTGAATGGTTCAATCTTATTTCTAAGAAATACTGATAAACCAGAACTAGAAAAGTTTTTGTACTGCCAGGTCCAAAAGGTAAATGAGAAAAAATGATGTATAATTATTTTGGAGGTCATATGCACATGTTCATTTAAGTTACATGACATTGAAAGTTTAAATTGAAGGCAAAATAAAGTCCTACCCTAACCCAACGATAAACTTTGCAATAATAATGGGTTAAAATGGACACTCTTAAGAAAAATACCAATACCATCAAATTCATCATTTCATCTCGTTCTTCTTTATTTTCACATTTGTTCTCTTTTTAACGAAAAGAAGGAAAATCTAATATTGCTCATACATAATATTAATATACAAAACAAAGAGGTCATTGCAGTTGTACTGCAAGGTACAAAAGGTGAATGAGAAATATTGATGTATGATTATCTTGGAGGTCCTATGCACATGTTCATTTAAGTTACAGAACGTTGAAAGTTTAAAGATGAAGTAATTTCAATTGAAAATCTGTATGCTGATAAAAGTGATAATGTAATCTAAACAAAGTTTTCTTCGGTTTCCCTTTTAAGAGAAATATCGGGTATTAGATGTTTCACACTTTCTCATCCTCATTCTCAACGGGCTTCCTTTCTACAATGTTGTCTTGAACAATATCCTTCAGCGGGCTCTTTTTAGTTTCCGGTAGAGAAAGGAAAAGACCGAACATCACACTGCTGATGACTCCAATAACAATAAAACACAAATAAAGATCGTTTGGATCTTCTGGAACCAAATAGGGAGACAGTATAGCACCAACTCGTGCGATACTGTTAAAAAACCCAAACTGGAGGGAGCGAACAACGGTGGGGTAAAGCTCCGAACAGTATATGATTAAAACTCCCCACGTGCCCGTGTTCGTGATTTTGCACACCAAAGCAAGGCACAGAATTGACGTTTCTTTGTCCTCTTCAGAAACAAGAAAAGATACTAGAACTAAAGACAAGCTAAATATTACTTCAAAGACGGTGAACATGAGAATAGTGTTACGTCTTCCAAACTTTGTTATAATTGGCGGAAGGATGACAACTCCCGGAAATTCTAACCCAGCAGCAATTAAGAGATTGATGTAAAAGTCACCGGACAGCACCGAGACGCTGAAGTTAATCGCGTAGTAGACATACCCACATATTATCCAAATAAGTGCAAGTTTGATGGTGAGTGGCCGTAGTGATGACATTCGAATTAAATCCAGGTATGTGTAAATGTGTCCACCCATTCTTCTTTTTTCCTCTTCTGCAACTTCATCGATGGCACTTGTATCCGGACACGGCTGTCTGTTGATACGAGCTATCCTGGCCACCACTTGTTTAGACTGACTCACTTTACCATTGACTGCCAGCCACCGGACGCTTTCCGGGGTCCAGAACGCCGACAATAATATCATTAGAGAGAGCACAGCTATAGAAATATGGATATTCTTCCAGTCTCTTAATATAAACACATCCAGTGCAAAAATGAAGTAGCTAATCGGCCAAAATGGTATTCCAGCATAAACACCCCTCCACCATCCGTTGATAAATTCTAAAGAATAAGGATAAGCACACGAAACTACACCACCCACACCCACCCCAATAAAGAAATAGACAACTGCACACATTTGCCAAGAAATCGAAAAAACAGCCAATACATGAGTCAAGCCATGAAAAGCAACACTTCCATAAAAACCTTTCTTGCGACCATATTTATCGGATATATGTCCAGTAACGGTGGCACCAATCAATACCCCTACCATCTCTATTGATATGATGACAGGGGGGACCCAGGCTAGGTCACATACTAGATCCCATTCTGTTATCAAAGTAGAGGATCCTTCCTCGTACGTCCAATGCTGACAACTAGTTCGGGCAGTACAGTTGACAGTCCTTGAGGTTTCGTTCAGATGGTTGTCGTTGTTGTCTGGTGAAGACAATGCTGTGAAAGGGGAGTTTGCGTCGACTGAGTAGTTTGATAGGAAAGATGAATTGCTTGGAGCAATGTCGAGACACTTCCATCCCGGATTGTACATTCCAAATACCATCAACATCATCCCCATAGTCAATGACACGGTCCCAACATGGATAGCCAGGGTAATGTACACCTGAAACCGGCCACAGTCACCGATGGTTTCTGTCAGATCTTTGACGTCTTTCTGTTCCATGGTAGATGTTTCAAAGATCTCAGGTAAAATACGTTTTTTTAGCCTTTCGTTGATCTCGCTTAGCGGTATGAAAGTCTGTTGGAGGATATTAATAGAGAAATGCTATTATCGGTACCAATATTGATAAAATGAACTGTTGAAATGACTATCTGTTCATTGCCTAACCATACCTATCCTCAAAGTTTAAATTGTGTATCCTGCATTGCTTGTCATCCATCTGTTTAATTCTTGTCATGGTTTTTGTTTGTTTGACTTTTGTTTTGGAGGTTGTCAGAGTAATAAACATCTCATCGTAGATGCTGTATTTTGGCACACTAAGTCTTAGTCGACCATTGATGCTATA
>JBBPCV010287528.1:0-12439 GCA_037974505.1 Plocamopherus tilesii
GCATTAGCATTAGCATTAGCATTAGCATCAGCATTAGGATTTGCATGAGCATTAGCATCAGCATCAGCATCAGCATCAGCATTAGCATTAGCATCAGCATTAGCATTAGCATCAGGAACAGCATTGCACCAGCATTAGCATCAGCATTGGCATAGCATCAGCATTAGCATTAGCATTAGCATTAGCATTAGCATTAGCATTAGCATAGCATTAGCATTAGCATTAGAATGAGCATTAGGATTAGCATTAGCATTAGCATCAGCATCAGCATTAGCATTAGCATTAGCCTAGCACTAGCATTAGCATTAGCATTAGCATCAGCATCAGCATTAGCATCAGCATTAGCATTAGCATCAGCATTAGCATTAGCATTAGCATTAGCATTAGGATTAGCATCGCATATCATTGGTATTAGCATCAGCATTAGCATTAACATCAGCATCAGCATCAGCATCAGCATTATCATTAACATTAGCGTTAGCATCAGCATTAACATAGCATCAGCATTAAGATTTGCATTAGCATCAGCATCAGCATCAGCATTAGCATTAGCATTAGCATCAGCATCAGCATCAGCATCAGCAACAGCATCAGCATTAGTATTAGGATCAGCATGAACAATAGAATTAGCATTAACATCAACATTTCCGTTAGTTGTAGCATCACCATCATCATTAGCATTAGCACCAGAATCAGCATCAGCATCAGCATTAGCATAGCATTGGCAATAGCATTAGAAATATCATTAGTATAGCATTAGCATTAGCATAGCATTAGCATTAACATTAACATTAGCATAAGCTTTAGCATTAGCATTATCATCAGCATTAGCAATAGCATAACAATAGCATCAGCACCAGCTTTAGCATTAGCATTATCATCAGCATTAGCATTAGCATCGCAGTAGCAATAGCTTTAGCATTAGCATTAGCATTAGCATTACAATAGCATTAGCATCAGCATAGCATTAGCATTAGGATTAGCATTAGCATTGGCATAGCAATAGCATTAGCATTATCATCAGCGTTAGCATTAGCATTAGGATAAGGATAGCATCAGCATTACCATTAGCATTATCATCAGCATTAACATTAGCATAACAGTAGCCTCAGCTTTAGCATAACATTAGCATTAGCATTATGATTAGCATAGCATTAGCATTAGCATTAGCATTATTATTAGCATAGCATTAGCATTAGCATTTGCATTATCTTCAGCATTAGCATTATCATTAGCATAGCATTAGCATTAGCATAACATTAGCATTAGCATAGCATTAGCACTAGCATTAGCATAACATTAGCATTAGCACAGCATTAGCATTAGCATTAGAATGAACGTTAGCAAAAAATTAGCATTAGCATTAGCATTAGCATAGCATTAGCATAAGCATGAGCATGACATTAGCATTAGCATAGCATTAGCATTAGCATTAGTATAAACATTAGCATAGGATTAGAATTAGCATTAGTATTAGCATCAGCATTAGCATTATCATTAACATTAGCATTAGCATTAGCATTAGCATTATCATCAACATTAGCATTAGCATTAACATAGCATAAGCATTAGCATTAGCATTATCATCAGCATTAGCAATAGTATAGCATTATCATCAGCATTAGCATTAGCATTAGCATTAAAATCAGCATTAGCATCAGCATCAGCATTACCATTAGCATTAGCTCTAGCATCAGCATCAGCATCAGCATTAGCATTAGCATCAGCATTAGGATTAGCATTAGCATTAGCATAGCACTAGCACTAGCATTAGCATTAGCATTAGGATTAGCATAGCATTAGCATTAGCATCAGCATCAGCATCAGCACTAGCATCAGCATTAGCATTAACATCAGCATTAGCATTAGCATTAGGATTAGCATAGCATAGCATTGGTAATAGCATCAGCATTATCATTAGCATCATCATCAGTATCAGAATCAGCATTAGCATTATCATTAGCATTAGCATTAGCATAGCATTAGCATTAGGCTTAGCATCAGCATTAGCATTAGCATTAGCATTACCATTAGCATCAGCATTAGCATTAGCATTATCATCAGCAACAGAATTCGGATTAGCACTAGCATAGCTTAGCATAGTATCAGAATTAGAATTAGCATTAGCATCAGCATCAGCGTTAGCATTAGCATTAGCATCAGCATTAGCATCATCATCAGCATTAGCATAGCATTAGCATAAGAATTAGCATTAGCATCAGCATTAGAATTACCGTAGCATTAGCATTAGGATTAGCAGAGCATTAGCATTAGCATAGCATCAGCATTAGGATTAGCATAGCATTAGCATTAGCATTAGGATTAGCATTAACATTAGTATTAGCCTTAGGATTAGGATTAGCATTAGCATTAGGATTAGCATTAGCATTAGGATTAGCATAGCATTAGCATTAGCTTAGCATTAGCATTGACATTAGCATTAGTATTAGTATTAGCATTAGGAATAGCACAGCATTAACATTAGCATTAGGATTAGCATCAGCATTAGCATTAGGATTAGCATTAGGGTTAGCATTAGCATTAGCATCAACATCAGGATTACTATAGCATTAGAATTAACAATAGCATTAGCATTAGCAAAGCATTAGCATTTGAATTAGCATAGCATTAGCATTAGCATTTACATTAGCATTAGGATTGCCATAGCATTAGGATTAACATTAGGATTAGCAGAGCATTAGAATCAGCATTAGGATTAGCATAGCATTAGCATTAGCATTAACCTCAGCATTAGCATTATCATTAGCATCTGCATGAGCATTAGCATTAGCATCAGCATCAACATCAGCATAGCATCAGTATTAGCATAGCATCAGCATTAGCATTAGCATCAGCATCAGCCTTAGCATTATCATTAGCATATGCATTAGCATTAGCATTAGCATCAGCATCAACATCAGCATTAGCATAGCAACATCATAGCATTACAATTAGCATTAGGTTTAGCATAGCATTGTCATTAACATTAGTATCAGCATGAGGATTAGCATAGTATCAGCATTATAATTAGCATAGCATTGGCATTATCATCAGCATTAGGATAAGCATAGCATTGGCATTAGCAAAACATTAGTATTAGCATTAGCATCAGCATTAGCATAGCAACAGCATCAGCATTAGCATAGCAATAGCGTCAGCACCAGCATCTGCATTAGCATTAGCATCAGCATCAACAATATCATTAGCCTTAGCACATCATTAGCATTAGCACAGCATTAGCATTAGCATTAGCATTAACATTAGTATAGCATTAGCATTAGCATAGCATTAGCATTAGCATAGCTTAGCATTAGCATTAGCATAACATTAGCATTAGCAGAGCATTAGCTTTTGCACAGCATTAGCATTAGCAATAAAATTAACATTAGCATAGCATTAGCATTAAAATTTGCATTATCATCAACATTAGCATTGTCAATAACATTAGCATTGGCATAAGCATTAGCATAGCATTATCATTAGCATTAGCATTATCATAGCATTAGCATTAGCATTAGCATTAGCATAGCATTAGCATTAGCATTAGCATAGCATTAGCATAGCATTAGCATTAGCTTTAGCATAGCATTAGCATTAGCATTAGCATTAGCATAGCATTAGCATTAGCATTGGCATTAGCATAGCATTATCATTAGCATTAGCATTAGCATTAGCATAGCATTTGCATTAGCATCAGCATAGCATTATCATCAGCATTAGCATTAGCATAGCATGATCATCAGCATTAGCATTAGCATTAGTATTATTAACAGCATTAGCATTAGCATTAACATTATCATCAGCATTATCATAGCATTATCATTATCATTAGCATTAGCATTGGCATAGCATTAGCATTAGCATTACCATACCATTGCAGTAGCATTAGCATAGCATTAGCATTAGCATAACATTAGCATATACAAAGCATTAGCATTAGCATTATCACTAGCATAGCATTAGCATTAGCATTAGCATGAGCATTAGCATTATCATTAGCATTATCATTTGCATTAGCATTAGCATAGCATCAGCTTCAGCATCAGCAATAGCTTTGGCATCAGCATCATCATCAGCATTAGCAGAGCATTAGTGTAGCATTAGCATTACCATTAGCATAAAAATATCAATAGCATTAGCATAGCATCAGCATTAGAATTAGCATAGGATTAACAATAGTATAGCATTAGCATGGCATTAACCATTACCATTACCATTAGCATCAGCAAAGCATAGCAATAGCATTAGCATAGCATTAACATAGCATTAGCATTAGCATAGCATTTACATCAGCATAGCATTAGCATTAGCATTAGCATAGCATTAACATTAGCATAGTATTAGCATAGCATTAGCATTAGGTTAACAGAGCATTAACATTAGCATCAGCATCAGCATCAGCATAGCATAGCATTAGCATTAGCATTAGCATTAGGATTAGCATAGCATTAGCACTAGGATTAGCATTAGCATTAGGAATAGAACAGCATTAGCATTAGGATTAGCATCAGCATTAGCATTAGGATTAGCATTAGGATTAGCATTAGCATTAACAAAGAATTAACATTAGCACTAGCAGCATTAGCATTTACATTAGCATTAGGATAGCGATAGCATTAGGATTAGCATTAGGATTAGCATTAGGATTAGCACTGTATTAGCATCAGCATTAGGATTAGCATAGCATTAGCATTGGTATTAGGATTGGTATTAGGATTAGTATAGCATTAGCATTAGCATTAACATTAGCATCAGCATTAGGATTAGCATAGCTATAGCATTAGCATTAGCATTAACATTAGCTTTAGGATTAGCAGAATATAGCATTAGTATTCGGATTATCATCAGCATTAGCATTAGGATTAGCATTGCATTAGCATTAGCACTAGCATCAGCATTAGCATTAGCATTAGCATCAGGATTAGCATAGCATAGCATAGCATTAGCATTAATATTAGCATTAGCATTAGCAATAGCATTAGGATTAGCATAACATTAGCATTAGCATTAGCATTAGGATTATCATCAGCATTATTTAGCATTAGCATTAGCATCAGCATTAGCATTAGCATTAGCATCACCATTAGCATTAGCATTAGCATCAGCATCAGCATCAGCATCAGCATCAGCATCAGCATTAGCATTAGCATAAGCATCAGCATTTGCATTTGCATTAGCATTAGCATTAGCATTAGAGTCAGCATTAGCATGAGCATTAGCATTAGCATTAGCATCAGCATCAGAATCAGCATCAGCATAAGCATTAACATTAGCATAAGCATTAGCATAAGCATCAGCATTAGCATCAGCACTAGCATTAGCATTAGCATTAGCGTTAACATCAGCATTAGCAATAGCATAAGCATTAGCATTAACATCAGCATCAGCATTAGCATTAGTATTAGCATCAGCATTAGCATTAGGATTACCATCAGCATTATTTAGCATTAGCATTAGCATCAGCATCAGCATCAGCATCAGCAGTAGCATTAGCATTAGCATTAGCATTAGCATTAGCATTAGCATTAGCATTGGAATCAGCATCAGCATTAGCATTAGCATTTGCATTAGGATTACCATCAGCATTATTTAACATTAGCATTAGCATTAGCATCAGCATCAGCAGTAACATTAGCATTAGCATTAGGATTAGCATAGCATTAGCATTAGCATTAGCATCAACATCAGCATCAGCATTAGCATTAGCATTAGCATATCATAGCATAGCATAGCATTAGCATTAGCATTGCATAGCAATAGCAATAGGATTACCATCAGCATTAGCATTAGCATTAGAATTACCATTAGCATCAGCATTAGCATTAGCATTATCATCAGCAACAGAATTCGGATTAGCACCAGCATACCTTTAGCATAGCATCAGAATTAGGATTAGCATAGCATTAGCATAGCATTAGCATCAGCATCAGCGTTAGCATTAGCATTAGCATCAGCATTAGCATCAGCATTAGCATCAGCATCAGCATTAGCATAGCATTAGCATAGCATTAGCATTAAAATTAGCATTAGCATCAGCATTAGGATTACCGTAGCATTAGCATTAGGATTAGCAGAGCATTAGCATAAGCATAGCATCAGCATTAGTATTAGCATTGCATAGCATAGCATTAGGATTAGTATTAGTATTAGCATCAGCATCACCATTAGCATTAGCATTACTAATAGCTTTAGCTTTAGCATCAGCATTAGCATAGCATCAGCATTAGGATTTGCATCAGCATTAGCATTAGTTTCAGCATTAGCATTAACAATAGCATTAGGAATAGCATAGCATAGCATAGCATTAGGATTAGCATTAGTATTCGGATTATCATCAGCATTAGCATTAGCATTTACATTAGCATCAGCATTGGGATTAGCATAGCATAGCATTAGCATTAATATTAGCATTGGCATTAGCAATAGCATTAGGATTAGCATAACATTAGCATTAGCTTTAGCATTAGCATCAGCATTAGCATTAGGATTACCATCAGCATTATTTAGCATTAGCATTAGCATTAGAATCAGAATCAGCATTAGCATGAGCATTAGCATTAGCATTAGAATCAGCATCAGCATTAGCAATAGCATTAGCATTAGCATTAGCATTAGCATTAGCATTTGCATTAGCATTAGCATTAGAATCAGCATCAGCATTAGCATTAGCATTAGCATTACCATTAGCATTTGGATTACCATCAGCATTATTCAGCATTAGCATCAGAAACAGCATTAGCATTAGCATTAGCATTAGCATTAGGATTAGCATAGCATTAGCATTAGCATTAGCATCAGCATCAGCATCAGCATCAGCATTAGCATCATTATCATTAGCATAACATTGCATTAGCATTAGGACTAGCATTAGCATTAGCATTAGCATTAGCATTAGCATAGCATAGAATTAGCATAGCATTAGCATAGCATTAGCATTAGCATTAGCATTAGCATAGCATTAGCATAGCATTAGCATAGCATTAGCATAGCATTAGCATTAGCATTAGCATTAGCATAGCATACCATAGCATTAGCATAGCATAGCATTAGCATTAGGATTAGCATGAGCATTAGCATTAGCATTAGCATTACCATTAGCATCAGCATTAGCATTAGCATTATCATCAGCAACAGAATCCGGATTAGCACTAGCATAGCATTAGCATAGCATCAGAATTAGGATTAGCATTAGCATAGCATTATCATAGAATTAGCATCAGCATCAGCGTTAGCATTAGCATTAGCATCAGCATTAGCATCAGCATTAGTATCAGCATCAGCATTAGCATAGCATTAGCTTTAGAATTAGCATGAGCATCAGCATTAGGATTACCGTAGCATTAGGATTAGCAGAGCATTAGCATTAGCATAGCATCAGCATTAGGATTAGCATAGCATTGGCATTAGCATTAGGATTAGCTTGAGCATTAGAATTAGCATTAACATTAGTATTAGCATTAGGACTAGGATTAGCATTAGCATAGCATAGCATTAGCATTAGCATTAGCATAGCATTAGCATCAGCATTGGCATTAGCATTAGCATAGCATTAGCATTAGCATTAGCATAGCATTTGCATTAGCATCAGCATATCATTACCATCAACATTAGCATTAGCATAGCATTATCTTCAGCACTAGCATTAGCATAGCATTATCATCAGCATTAGCATTAGCATTAGCACTATTAACAGCATTAGCATTAGCATTAACATTATCATCAGCATTAGCATAAGCATTATCATTAGCATTAGCATTAGCATTAGCATAGCATTAGCATTAGCATTTCCATACCATTGCAGTAGCATTAGCTAAGCATTAGCATTAGCATAACATTAGCATTAGCATGCGCATTAGCATTAGCATTATCATTAACATTATCATTTGCATTAGCATTAGCATAGCATTAGCATTATCATAGCATTAGCATTAGCATTAGCATTATCATTAGCATCAGCATCAGCTTCAGCATCAGCAGTAGCTTTAACATAACATTACCATTAGCAAAGCATTAGCATTAGCATTAACATTAGTACAGCATTAGCATTACCATGAGCATTAGCATTAGCATTATCATTAGCATTATCATTAGTATAATCATTAGCATTAGCACAGCAACAGCTTCAGCATCAGCAGTAGCTTTACCATCAGCATTATCATCATCATTAGCAGAGCATTAGCATAGCAATAGCATTAGCATTCGCATAAGAATAGCAATAGCGTTAACATAGCATCAGCATTAGGATTAGAATAGCATCAGCATTAGGATTAGCATAGCATTAGCATTAGTATAGCATGAGCATAGCATTAACATTAGCATTACCATTAGCATCAGCATAGCATTGCATTAGCATTAACATAGCATCAACATTAGCATAGCATTAGCATTAGCATTAGCTTTCGCATCAGCATTAGCATAGCATTAGCTTTAGGATTAGCAGAGCATTTACATGAGCATCAGCATCAGTATAGCATTAGCATTTGCATTAGCATTAGGTTTAGCATAGCATTAGCATTAGGATTAGGACAGCATTAGCATTAGCAATAGGATTAGCATCAGCATTAGCATTAGGAATAACATTAGGATTAGCATTAGCAATAGCATTAACAAAGAATTAGCATTAGCACTAGCAGCATTAGCATTTACATTAGCATTAGGATAGCGATAGCATCAGGATTAGCATTAGGATTAGCACAGCATTAACATCAGCGTTAGGATTAGCATAGCATTAGCATTGGTATTAGGATTAGCATAGCATTAGCATTACCATTAAAATTAGCAACAGCACTAGGATTAGCATAGCTATAGCATAAGCATTAGCATTAACATTAGCTTTAGGATTAGCAGAACATAGCATTAGTATTCGGATAATCATCAGCATTAGCATTATGATTAGCATAGCATTAGCATTAGCATCAGCATCAGCATCAGCATCAGCATCAGCATCAGCATTAGCATTAGCATTAGCATTAGCATTATCATAGCATAGCATTAGCATTAGCATTAGCATAGCATAGCATAGCATAGCATAGCATAGCATTAGCATTAGCATTATCATTAGCATAGCATAGCATTAGCATTAGCATAGCATAGCAATAGCAATAGGATTAGCATCAGCATTAGCATTAGCATTACCATTAGCATCAGCATTAGCATTAGCATTATCATCAGCAAGATAAATCGGATGAGCATTAGCATAGCTTTAGCATATCAATAGAATTAGGATTAGCATTAGCATAGCATTAGCATAGCATTAGCATCAACATCCGCGTTAGCATTAGCATTAGCATCAGCATTAGCATCAGTATTAGTATCAGCATCAGCATTAGCATAGCATTACCATTAGAATTAGCCTTAGCATCAGCATTAGGATTACCGTAGCATTAGCATTTGGATTAGCAGAGCATTAGCATTAGCATAGCATCAGCATTAGGATTAGCATAGCATTAGCATTAGGATTAGCATTATCATTAGGATTAGCATTAACATTAGTATTAGCATTAGGATTAGGATTAGCATTAGGATTAGCACAGCATTAACATTAGCATTAGGATTAGCATCAGCATTAGCATTAGGATTAGCATTAGGGTTAGCATTAGCATTAGCACCAGCATTAGGATTAGCATAGCATTAGAATTAACAATAGCATTAGCATTAGCAAAGCATTAGCATTTGAATTAGCACAACATTAGCATTAGCATTTACATTAACATTAGGATTGCCATAGCATTAGGATTAGCATTAGGATTAGCACAACGTTAGCATCAGCATTAGGATTAGCATAGCATTAGCATGAGCATTAACCTTAGCATTTGCATCAGGATAAGCATAGCTTGAGCATTAGCATTAGCATTAGTTTAGCATTAGCGATAGCATTAGCTTAGCATTAGCATTACCATTAGCATAGCATCAGTATTAGCATAGCATCAGCATTAGCATTAGCATCAGCATCAGCATTAGCATTATCATTAGCATCTGCATGAGCATTAGCATTAGCATCAGCATCAACATCAGCATTAGAATAGCAATGACATAGCATTAGCAATAGCATTAGGTTTAGCATAGTATTGTCATTAACATTAGCATCAGCATTAGGATTAGCATAGTATCAGCATTATGATTAGCATAGCATTAGCATTATCATCAGCATTAGGATTAGCATAGCATTGACATTAGCATAACATTCTTATTAGCATTAGCATCAGCATTAGCATAGCATCAGCATCTTCATTAGCATAGCATTAGCATCAGCATCTGCATCAGCATCAGCATTAGCATCAGCATCAACAATATCATTAGCTTTAGCACATCATTAGCATTAGCACAGCTTTAGCATTAGCACTAGCATTAGCATTGACATTAGTATAGCATTAGCATTAACATAGCATTAGTATTAGCATAGATTAGCATTAGTATTAGCATGACATTAGAATTAGCATAGCATTAGCATTAGCATTAGCATTAGCATTAGAATAACATTAGCATTTGCACAGCATTCGCATTAGCATTAAAATTAACATTAGCATAGCATTAGCATTAAAATTTGCATTATCAGAAGCATTAGCATTGTCAATAGCATGAGCATTGACATTAGCATTAGCATAGTATTATCATTAGCATTAGCATTAGCATTAGCTTTAGCATAGCCTTAGCATTAGCATTAGCATTAGTATAGCATTAGCATTAGCATTGGCATTTGCATTAGCATAGTATTATCATTAGCATTAGCATTAGCATTAGCATAGCATTTGCATTGGCATTAGCATAGCATTAGCATTATCATCAGCATTAGCATTAGCATAGCATTAGCATTAGCATAGCATTAGCATTAGCATTAGCATAGCATTTGCATTTGCATTAGCTTTAGCATTAGCATTAGCATTAGCATTAGCATTAGCATTAGCATAGCATTTGCATTAGCATTAGCATTAGCATTATCATCAGCATTAGCATTAGCATAGCATTATCATCAGCATTAGCATCAACTTTAACATTATCATCAGCATTAGCATAAGCATTATCATTATCATTAGCATTAGCATTAGCATTAGCATAGCATTAATATTAGCATTACCATACCATTGCAGTAGCATTAGCATAGCATTAGCATTAGCATAACATTAGCATTAGCATTAACATTATCATAGCATGAACATTAGCATGAGCATTAGCATTAACATTATCATTAGCATTATCATTAGCATTATCATTATCATTATCATCAGCATTAGCATTATCATTAGCATTAGCATCAGCTTCAGCAGCAGCAGTAGCTTTAACATAACATTAGCATTAGCAAAGCATTAGCATTAGCATTAACATTAGCATAGCATTGGCATTAGCATTATCATTAGCATTATCATTAGCATTATCATTAGCATTATCATTAGCATTAGCATAGCATTACATTAGCATCAGCTTCAGAATCAGCAGTAGCTTTAGCATCAACATCCTCATCAGCATTAGCAGAGCATTAGCATAGCATTACCATTAGCATCAGCATAGCATAGCATTAGCATTAGCATAGCATTAACATAGGATTAGCCTTAGTATTGGCTTTCGCATCAGCATTATCATTAGCATAGCATTAGCATTAGGATAAGCAGAGCATTAACATTAGCATCAGCATCAGCATAGCATTAGCATTAGCATTAGTATTAGGATTAGCATAGCATTAGCATTAGCATTAGGATTAGCATTAGCATTAGGATTAGGACAGCATCGGCATTAGCATTAACCTTAGCATTTGCATTAGGATTAGCATAGCTATAGCAATAGCATTAGCATTAGCTTAGCATTAGCATTAGCATTAGCATTAGCATAGCATTAGCATTAGCATAGCATCAGCATTAGCATAGCATCAGCATTAGCATTAGCATCAGCATCAGCATCAGCAATATCATTAGCATCAGCATCACCATTAGCATAGCATTGTCATTAGCATTAGCAACAGCATTAGGATTAGTATAGCGTCAGCATTAGGATTAGCATAGCATTAGCATTAGCATCAGCATTAGGATTAACATAGCATTGGCATTAGCATAGCATTAGCATTAGCATCAGCATTAGCATCAGCATCAGCATCAGCATCAGCATCAGCATCAGCATCAGCATCAGCATTAGCATTAGCATTAGCATTAGCATAGCATTAGCATCAATATCAGCATCAGCATCAGCATCAGCATCAGCATTACCATTAGCATGAGCATGAGCATGAGCATAAGCATTAGCAATAGCATTAGCATTAGCATCAGCATTCGCATTAGCATCAGAATGAGCATTAGCATTAGCATTAACATTAGCATTAGCATCAGCATCAGCATCAGCATTAGCATCAGCATTAGCATCAGTATCAGCATCAACGTCAGCATTAGCATTAGCATTAGCATTAGCATTAGCATTAGCATGAGCATTAGCATTATCGTTACCGCCAGATCGG
>JBBPCV010288638.1:0-18018 GCA_037974505.1 Plocamopherus tilesii
CTCTCTCTCTCTCTCTCTCTCTCTCTCTCTCTCTCTCTCACACACACACACACACACACACACACACACGCATACTCGCATAATCATAACACTCACACACATCATAGCACTCACTCATAAACACCCTCACATACACACTCTTGTATAACACACACACATACTCATACCACACATTGACATACTCACACACACACTCACACATAACACAGACATAACACACACATGCTCACGCAAACACAAACTCACTCACATATAGCAT
Organism: Plocamopherus tilesii; assembly: GCA_037974505.1. Lineage (NCBI taxonomy): Eukaryota > Metazoa > Mollusca > Gastropoda > Nudibranchia > Polyceridae > Plocamopherus > Plocamopherus tilesii. Next base: position 260 of record JBBPCV010288638.1, read on the forward strand.
ACTGTCACGCATAACACTCACTCACACACATTCGTACATACTCACACACACACTAACGCACAACATACATGTTCACATACAAGCACGCACTGCACACAAACACACACAGACATCATCTATCTATCTGTATCATCTCTCTCTCTCTCTCCATCAATAGACACACCATCCAAAAGATACTTTATGGGATATGGAAAAAAGAAAAAAAACTTATTAACATGAATAACGGTTAAAAAAAAATTTTAAAAGGTAAGACAGAATGAATAATTAAATGAAGATGAGAGAAAATCAGTGAAAGAGTCAATAAAAGACAAACCAACAAAAAAGTCTATAAAGAACCCAACAGCAGTAATTCAACTCTTTCCAGGGTAGTCTGCTATTACACAAATATACACACACACGCATCAAACACAAAAAAAAGTTTACGAAAAAAATATACTCTATTTCAGTAAAAAAAAAATTTTTTTAAATACCAAGAATCAAGAAAAAAAAAATTAAGAAAAAGAAAAATGCAACTTGTTTAGTGTCACATAATAGTGATTTCACCTGAGCAACTTGATTAAGGTCAGCATTACATTCCATAAATTTGTTGAAGAGTTGGGCACTGACAACAAAGCATTCTGCAAACTGGAAAAATATAAATAACATAATAAAGTAACATATTTAGCCATTCCACATGCTGGACAAGGTAATTATTTTTTTAAATTACTCTTAAAGAAATTAATAGGCTATAACAAGCTCTTTCTCTCATTATGATCATGTTCTTGGTACCCCAGGAAATCACTGAATTCAAGAGAATTTGGGGGGAGGGGATCCTCTCTAGAGAGCCAATCACACAAAATTCTTCTATATTAGTTTCTAGGCCTCTAGGTTCAAGGCTGAGAAGACATATTTCAATGAATCAAGAAACGATTATCGCAGATATGTTCAACAAAAGGTTCTTTCATAACAATGACCTTGACATTGAATATGGAGAACTTGTGCTACTAAATCAAAGAAACAAAAAGAAAGAACCCATTGAAAACTTTTGATCAATAGTCTTACTATCCACTTTAAGGAAACTTCTCAGCATAATTATTCTTAGAATATGACCAAGAATGGAGGAATTCTCACAAAGTTGCTTCCAACCGAACAGAAGTGCCAGTGACATCCTTTAGGCCCACAGATGGTTAAAGGCAAGGATAGAAAAGTTTTCTTTTAATTTGAATAGAATTGATATGGTAGAAAATGACCACATCAAATTGATCAGAACTTGCCAACACAACCCTAACTTTCATTTCTGGTAAGGAAAAGAACACCATAAAAACGACCCTTGGAACACCACAGGGAGATAGTCTATGTCCACTTCTCTTCACAATCTTTTTAGAAGTGGCAGTGAAAGAACTGCGAACCATCCATAAAGAACAAAAGACTGAAATAATAAATTACATATGCTGATGATGCTGACTTAATGTTGCTTCACAAGAAGAAAAAAAATGCAATTACAACCCAATATCTATAGCAATGAAATCTAAATGTAAATGAAACAAAAACAGAAATAACAACAATAGAAAGGCATAATGAAGAATCCAAAAAGGTCAATAAGTTAGGGAGCCTTGTAAATGAAAACAAAGACATCAAGAAAAGAAAAATACTAGTCCATAATGCATTCTATGAATAAAAATACGTATGGACTAATTTTACTTTATAACACCAAAACATGAGGACTTACTAGTAAAAATCTGGATGTAAAGAAAACATTTCAGAAACATTTCAGGCATAGTTATACCGGCCTAACCAAATTACCAACGAAGACCTATTAAAACATTGGGTTGAAGGATCAAAGTACAAAGATGGAAACTGTTTGGGCACATCCTAAGAAGGGAAGCTAGAATTCTGGCCCTGACAGTAATGATTGAATATTATCCAGCAAGACATACAATTCAAAGAAATGAACACTGACATCACTGCCAACAACATTAAACCAAGACCTCAAACATCATGAGAAACATGTCAAAGAAACAACAGGGGAAGTCATTCATATGGAAGAACAACCATTAGCAACAGAGCTCAAATCAGTGAAGGATCTCCAAGTACTAAAGAACCTGGCTTAAGATAGGGAAACCTGGTTAAGAGTGGCAGACTCCAAGAAGAAATACTGAAGAATTAGCATTAACACACACAGTATAGGGCAGGCATCTATACAATTGCGAAGCCTATCTTATCTTTATTTCAACTGCATTTGGCCATTAATTGTTTACATGACTGCATTTGGCCATTTCTTTTTGACATCTTAATCCACGAGATGTTGAACAAATTCCTATTGATGCATCCAAACTCTCAAGGACACTTCCCCCCCCCCCCTCCCCCCTCTATTTTGACTGCATAAAATGATGATTTTATCATTAATTCCTATATTGTGCCACATTAATTAAAACTAAATAAGTAGAAGAATGGTAAAGATTTAACGACTGGGTAAACCATACCTTATCTCTGGCCCACTGTATGCAATGCTCCAGAGTGTTAGGAAAGGATTTCACAGTACAGTAAGGGTATTCCTCATCCGCTGGATCTTGCTGGAATGATTGAAAACAAGAAATTTGTTACAGGTTTAATTACAGTACACCTTGATGTCTTGCTGCTGTTTCAAACGGAAATAGGGGGGGAAGTAATGAAAGAAAAAATGGTATAAAATAATAAATAATAATAATAATAATAATAATAACAACAATAATGATAAATAATAATAATAATAATAATCGGGAGGCGGGATGGAGCCGGGGGCTGCACTATGGCGACCAACATAAACTTGTACAGTTAAGTTTAAAATTGTATAATTGCCTTATGTAATATTTACTATTATATCTGTAATTATATATATGACTTGATGCCAATGCAATCAAATTTCCATTTGTATATTATGATGGTGTGAGAGGCAATAAACTTTCGTTTGGCTTTCCTTTTCAAATAGGTTTTTGTTATATATTTGTCTCTAGTAAAAGGGGGATGTGGGATGGAAAAGGGGGTATATGGTTGCTTTTTGTTAATTCAGGGATCACAGTGAAAAATTCTTCCAACCCCTGAACTTTGACATTTGACCGGGTAAACACCCCAGCGAATCCAATCATAAGAATGTTATAAAACATTGAAATTGAATTTGATTTAGAATCTACCTGACTAATATGTTTTTTATTTTATTGTAATGAAGTAGCCTATTTACTGATATGTTTTTATTGTAATGGAGTAGCCTAGATCTAGAACTAGGCCTAATCTAAAAAATCATTTAGAATCTAGGCTAATTTAATCTAGCTCTAGAATCTAGATCTAGATATATCTAGATCTAGGTCTAAATCTAGATCTAGATATTCAGATCTAGAATCTGCCAAAGTTTTAATTGCTACTGTCATCAAAGGGCTTTGAAGCCTTGGCAAAAGGCGCTATAGAAATAAAATCAGATCTAGATCTACTTTTATCATTATCAAATCTAGATCTAGGCTAGTCTAGAATTTAGATCAACATACAACAGCTTAACGTAAGTCCGTCATGAGCACTTGTTCACCACTTCGATCAATCACGTTCTTAGTTTTAGGCCTAGATCTAGCTATATAGAATCCATATCTAGAGATCAACGAACTAGGTTATCTAGATCTGTAATCGTAACAAATACGCATCACAGATTTCAATGATGAAACGCTTTGATCAATTTTTGTAGGTCTAAACTAAAAATATTAATAAATAAGAATTGGAATCCTTCGAATCGTCTTCTCAGTTGATCACAAAGCAAAGCTCAAGAACATTTGTGCAATCGTGGGTTGCAGATTTTTTTTCACAGGAAACCGGAAAGCGTCCAAAATTTTATCATTTTTAGATTTCCTGTTTACCTCCAACCAAACGAGAGCACACCCTCGTCTTCCGTTGATTTAGTGATTTTCCTTTTTCATGAGCCATCTCGCGGGCTTACCGTCCGCTCGGCCTTCCGCACTTCGCAGTTCACTATCCGCGACATCGACGACATCCGCGGAGCGGATTTCCGAGAATTTTGCTACCGCAGAAATTTGCGGATCCGCTGGAAACTGTGATCCCTGTAATTGGTTTTAAAATTTAGAAGTCAAAGATGTGATAACTTTAAAGCAATGTGAGTACAAGAACACAAGCAGACCTTGCTAAATCCATGCAAGAATCACTGAGATTGGCTGATGAGTCAAAGTATTCCCTGGCAGCTGACAGAACTAAATCCACAGCCTTAGTATAGGAAACCTTTTCCATACTGACACCACGTTGACTCCGACTTGGCTTCGTCTCAATGCAACTTCTTTCAAGCATCTGACCTTCAATAGGATATATCCATCAAGAAAAACAATAAAAATAGGATCTCGGGTTGTGGAAAGATGTAAAAATAACCTGTAATTGTGGCTGTCCTAAATGACTTAAGGCAGATTCCACAAGAATGAATAGAAAAGTAAGCTGATATTGCCTTGATAATGTACATTCTTAATGCCCTTTGTATGCTTAAATTGGATCTAAAACAATTTTCTCATTGTCTGTCGTCTTCTCTCATTACTTGTGTTGTTTCTTTTCCAAACATGACAAAATGCTAAACATATGAATTCCCAATTCAATTAATTTTAATTACTAAATGTTTTGTTCAGGAATCATCTGCAATTTATAGGGACTTGTTTCATGGGTCTTCGAAAATGGTGCAACGTCACAGAACTGTGTGTAGCCTTGAGCCCTCAATCTACAATTATAACATAATACAGCATGCTATGATGTAACATAATATGACAAGATATTTTGAGAATGAATAATCTATTGCTGAAAAAGTATAGACGTAAATTCAGTATGAAATTTAAAAAATGTGATGCATCTGTATGCGATTAATGAGATTTTGCCATTTTCGGGAACTTTCTATTACTTGTCTATCGCATCCGTCTTAAGAAACTGTTGGGGGGACATTGACACATTTTTTCCTCATTCAGTTAGGTGTTAATAAGCACCTGTCATTTCAAAAACCTTGGGTCAATGGGAATTTAGATGTGGCGACTAGATCTCTTACCATGATTTATTGTATCCATTACATACATTCCTTTTCATACTGGTTCATGTGCACATTGGATCTCCATTGGATCTCGAGTATATTAAAATTTTTACAATAAATTTCCATGTGGATCATATAAATAAAGTGGCTTTGCATTTTAAGCTTATTTAATTTTAATATGCCTTTGTTGTGAATAGGTAAAGACTTATTACCGGCCAGGCGAATAGTATCTTGTTTTCCAGAGCACAGCAAACTCTCAACAAATATCTGGGTGAAAAAAAAACCAACAAACACATTAAATTCTCAACAACATGCAAATCTACATGACTTTTCTGTTGGAGAATTATAATAAAAAATCTACATATGAATATGAAGAAAAATGTCTTTATTTGTGTTTGTCATCCCCAGGACACAAGGACTTGGGGTGAGGGTCTAAACTTCAAGTCCAAATCCCAGAGAATAGTTCTATGGTAATGCAGCTTATGAAAAACTAATCTATATATTATATCTATAAAACAAATAATTCATCACACATTGAAGAGAAACCAGTCCCACCTCATGGCATGTGCTTCGCGCTATGCATCGATAGACCTTATTCTGTAGCAACATGACATCAGAATGTAGATTGTGCCATTCATTTTCTGTCAGGGGTAATGGCCTGGATGGGAGCCAGAAGACAATATTATGCTTTGAGTGTCTTATTACCTCCAGACAATTTAATAAATTTTGCACTGTTTTACCTTTGTCTTTAATTATTTATTTTCATGGAGCTTGTACATTAAAACATTCATAAATCATGAAATACTAATCATGTGACAATTTTTTTTATTTTTTTTTGGTCTTCTGTATCTTACCTTCTGCTGGCCAATCTTGTCAACTTGATCATCAGATTCTTAGACTCATCTGGGTCATTCTGAAAACATTCAGATTGGAATTAAATCATTTTGGGGTGGGAAAAGGAAGAGGGGAGGTCAGGAGCGGGCAGCAACAGAAGGCAATAAATCAATAAATACAAAGGCAGACTCTGGACAAGTGACGTTCACTACAGAGTTATATTATGCAATGTATTTTATTTCTCTGTTATTATCATTATTAATATTAATATCAATATTACTATTATTATTATAAATATCAATATTATTATTATTATTATTGTTTTATTATTATTATTATTACTATTATTATTATTTCATCATTATTGTTATTACTGTAATCATTAAGACTATTTTTATAATTGTTGTTATTATTATTGCTATAATCCTTAGCATTATGTTCTTTAAGAAGCAATTTCCTTACTCTTGATGTATTCTGCATATCAAAGAATGAAAGGCCATTAGTTACATGTCAATTGCAAGAAATGTAACTTACAGCAGATTCTTTGATAGAAGCCAGCGTTTTTTTGATGCCATGATTCTCAAAAATTCTTGCAGCACTGAGGTGTCAAAATAGAAGTTTTAAATAGATTTAAAATGTAAATAATGTTCAACTAGAGTAAAACAAGAGAAAATAATATATCAGTTGTAACAGTTACAACTATAATTATATCAAGGAAAATTCTATAAGACAACAATATACTGTCTACTTTGAGTTGTTTTTGCTTTTCCTCCATCAAATAAAAATGCAAAAAGTGCAACATTATCAGGGAGTGGAGGAGGAGGAAAAGAAATGAACATAAATGGAGCCACAGACACCATTGGGAGAGGGAAAAGGGTATATATTTATTATTATTGTTAGTATGTATTCAAAGTATGGTCAAATAAAAACCTCGAGCCAACCAAGCGAAAGTTATGATTATCAAAAATATTAAACGATGGAAGAACTAGAAAATATTTTATTGCACCCTTCAAGACAGCACTGATAAGAAAAGAGAAGAAACAACAAATGAGATATCATGGGAAATATCTTTGGAACAGACTGATGATAAGCAAAGTGCTCTCTGATGGCATAGAAGTATGAATCACAGGGATAGACATGTAAAGTGCCTTTGACACAATTAATCGACACCTGCTGAACAAAATTCCGTCAGATATGACGCAAGAATTATATAGACATAAATATATGTATATAAGACATAATGAGGACACACCAGCGATCAAAGTCCTGTGTCTATACTTCTCAAAATCAGAGACTAGATTTCCAGGACGACCTATTACAAATCTTCCCGTCAGAATTAATAACAATCTGAACTGTTTAAAATTGTCATCTTTAACAATAAAAATGGAAAAAACCTTAGAATTCCTGCAAAAAAGCGCACAAAATCAAAGGTGGTGGAGAATCCTCATAAGACACATCAGAAAAGCAGCCTAGGCCTTGATGTCAGTCGACTGAGGCAATTGGCAATAAGTCAAGTAAGTCAATATATATATAAATTGAAAAGCAGGGATTTGATCCTTAGCTCCATTTTGATGTATGTTACATGTAAATATATACATTTTTGTTCAAATAATCAATCAACTTTGATTACTTTTTTTATAATTATGCTGAATTTTGAACTATATTATTTATCTGTGTAACAGGTTAAGGGTCTTAAACTGGACTTTCGCCTAACACCTCTGTCTAAAGTTAGGTGTACTGTGATCTGTATACAGGGACACATAACAGGATATGCCAATTAAGAGCCATCCAAATGTTTTCTTTTATGTTTTCTTCCCATTGAAGCACACAATAAAAAAAAAAAGACCAGTCTTATAATCATTGTTTTCTTAGTGAAAATCTGGCACCAAAATGAAAGAAAAAGAGGGAGGGAGGGGAAGGGAGAGAGAGTGGGCGGGGGAGGAGAGAGGTGGGCGGGGGAGGAGAGAGATGGAGGGAGAGTGGGGGAGAGGAGGGAGGGAGAGAGAGGGAGATGAGGGAGGGAGGGAGGGAGAGAGGAGAGAGGGAGATGAGGGAGGGAGGGAGGGAGAGAGGAGGGAGGGAGAGAGGGAGAGGGAGAGGGAAAGGGAGAGAGAGAGAGGGGGAGAGAGAGGCAGACAGACAGACAGACAGACAGACCGAATAAATGACAAACTAACAGACATACACAGAGACAGATAGAAAAACAGACAGAAGGACGAACAGATAGACAGAAAGACAAAAAGATGAAACGTCTATAGGGAACAGCTAAGATGTAAACAGACATACACAGAGATATGGCAACATTAGAAAAATAGAGATACAATTCTTACCTGATATGATTTTCTAGTGAATCAGCTTGTTTATGTAGCATTAGTATCTCATTGGATTCTTTGGCAGAGCTGAAATGTTTAGCGCACTGTGAATTTTCTTAGTGGATATACATATTAGTTTGGTTCTCATAGATCAAAAACATTATACTGTAAAGATTTAGCATAAGTTCTGATCACTGCAATCATTTTATGACCTTTATGATTAATATTATCATTCATGTTATTATCACCAATTTAATTTATATGACTATAAACATCAGCATCACTATCCTCCTCCTCCTCATCATTGTTGTTATATTATAATCACAATTGTTATTTTCATTTTCTTTTATTATCATCATTTTTATCATCACTGACATCATAATAATCAATATTATTATGATTACCATTTTTCTCATTCTTATGAATATTTCTAAAAATATTATTCACCCAACCACATCTTATTTATATTCTTTACATAGCCTCCAAGTCATATATCTGTAACAAACCTTTTACTCCTAACAGGAAGACACTCTACAATTTTAAAGGCCTTGTCCAATTGGTCATCTCTGCAATAAAATGAAAAGAGAAAAATTTCTACGGTGAAATCAAAAGAGAAAAATGGTATGAGCAGAAAATCTTTGAACCTGATAAACTTATGAGAAACTACAAGTTACACCAGGATATTTATCATAAAGATTACACAATGGTCCAAGCCAACAACCTTATGAAAGTAAAGAAGAGACAATTTTTTTGAATCATTCAAATTATTAAAGTAAACATTCTTATGAAATAGTTTTACCCTTATGTGATAAGAAATAAGGAAAATACTAGACATTTTATTACCCCAAACAATAACATTCTACATCCAAAAGGAAAAACCCATTTAACTAGTTAAAGGCTTGAAACATTTGACAGAATACGGGTCTAGTAAAAATCTACTGCCACATTTAATTGACCTTTCACAGTTGTAAAGTGCATCCAAGACCAAGGATATTAATTCCTCTTGTGTGCGGATGACAGGAGATGCTACCTGAAATGAAATATGAAGTGTCTTATCTTAACTTATACATATGTAAACATACACATTATATATAAATATACACATATATATATACACACACTCACACACACAACTTTGTATCTGAAGAAAATCTAACTTACATTTGCACTTGATGACTGGAACACTTTCAAAACCAGTGTCAAATCATTCCTAGACTTCGTCATGACATAATCTCGCAAAAGACGATCATAGGATCCATTTTCTTTCTGATCACATCGTGAAAGGAAAGGCACAACCCAGTGACGCAGATGCTTCACATACATTTCCTCAGTGGACTGTGAAATAGAGACAAAGAAAGATTCTTTTAAAATGAGTAAAACAAGACGACAAAAAATGTGCATCAAATAAATTTTTATTCATTTGCAGATATGTTATTGTGCGATTCAATCTTTTTTATATAATGCCAGTCAAATTACAGATTTCAGATTCTATGAAACTCTGAGCTTTCTTTCTTAGTTTAAAAAGTATGCAATAACAACCTGTTTACCCAACTGAAGAGTTTTATCAAATTCTCTTTTAAATATTTTCTTTAGGTAAATAATAAATGATTATCTTTTCAATAAGTCAAAAATAATCTTCAAAATGAATGCTGAATCTCTTTCTCTACATTTTTGTCTCCATTTTTTAAAACCTTTTTCCAATTTGAAGAAAATGGGCAACTACTGGCTGCAAGTTCCGTTTACAAAACTTACATTTGCCATCATCAGTTCCAATCTATCATAATCCGCCATTTCCTGCAGAGCTGAGAATGTGACAGAATCGTCAACACCACACTCATACACCATCCTTTCCATGGTAACCAAATCATCCAGGAGGTCTGAAAGGGTCTTGTTCAAAGAGGTAAGATAGAAGAAAATCAAATACTTCATGCCCTGACAATAATATTGGTGGATGTTTAAATTATACACATACATCTCATATTCAAGAATGAATCAGTAAGTACCAGCCATGCCTTTCTAGAATCAGTAAGACCTTCCTAAAACTTTGGATAATACTTAAGTCATTCACATACAAGCATTTCTGAAAGAGTAAGAGAACTTAAGTCTGAAAAGAAAACAACAAGAAAGCTCAATGAAAGAAAAATCATGTCCACCATCAACTTGTTCTCACTCTCTAGATTTTACCTCCACACCCTTATCCATAGCAATCTTGACAAGCTCTATGGCATGCGATACAAGACGTGACAAGGCTTCTATTTCACATGCTCGCTCTTGGTACCACTCTTCCACGAGTTCACGACTCAAGTTGTCTGTCCTGTAATAAAAATAATAATAATATTTGGGAAAGATTTCATAACAATGAATTTTTCCACAAAAATTCTTAATTAACTCGTATTGTTTTGCATCTATCTATATAAATCAATTGAACACATGAATCCTCTGCTGTAACAAAAGTAAATTTCATTTGTTGAGCAATTATCTAAATCAAATATTTATCAATGAAGCTTCAAATAAAATTTACCTATACTTTTCATCAAAGTGTGAATAAAGAAACTGAGCTTTATCTTCGACGTCCAACCTGACCACATTGCTGTAAAACGACAAAGAAAAAAATACACAGTTTGATGTGAACAAAATATCTCAAAAGAGACAAAGATATATAAAACAGTCAACAATATCAAGATGAAGAAAGGTCAAGGTAAATGAAAAGAAGACAAAATAAATCAACCAATCAGAAAATATTTCGAAATTCTAATAAGTGAATGAAGATACTGACTTTACTCAGCAACTAGAACAAAGGCTTAATTACATACAAATGAGCATTCTGTCAAATAATACTCTCTCATCACAGTCTCATTACCTCCTCAATACTTAAACTTAAGGTTTCACTCAGTACCTCTGTATATTGTTGGTAACAATGATATTCAGTACTGAATAAGTTATCGGTAATCAAACATATATGGGGGTTTTGTGGCAGAGTGGATAAGTTGTCGGGATTTAGAAACAGTCTTGAAGACTTCCAACTCATTATAGTGGTTGAAGAAAAAAACAAATTCATGACGTTATTGAATGATGATTCCATGTGGCTTGGTTTCCTTTATTTGTTAAATGTTCACTGCCAAACCATCTGTTGAAAGTCTCTTCGGTGCATGACTGGCATGGTCTTGTTTTGTATGTAATCCAAGACATGGATCTAAGGGACAAGCTCAGTAAAGCCCTAATGAAGAATTTAATAATCCACTGGGGGTTGAACTCTGGATGATACAATCATTTTCTTTACAAGGAAGAAAGTGATCTAAGAACTAAGCTCCCTAAATTTCTTATTAAACATGATGAGAATCAGAATGAAAATGAGAACAAAAACAAAAGCAGTGATCTGAGTAGTTCAGATAATTTAACGGCACTCTTCAGATCACAGCTTTCACTCTGCCAGCAGCTCAGATAATACTTTGAATCACAGCTTTCGATTTCATTTTTCGTCACCTCTTTTATAAAACGCGTCAAATGTCCAAACTGTCAATTAAGATTTTGTTGGGTTTTTTTTACCTTCGATCAGTCTCCTCCATCCAGTCCTCATCCCTCCAGCTGTCCATTTCCCATTCCTCCACTTCACCGTCCCTGTGAAATAATCGATAATATCACTTTCCAGTTTTCAACATCAGCAATTGAATAAAATATAAACATAAATTATAATCATATTTCAGTACCGTGCTGACAACAACAAAAATGGTAATAAATATTGAGAGTATGTTTTGATTTTAATCTTAGAAATTATTATAATGGAAGATAGATGTTATAATAATGCAAAAGTCATGCGTCATGATTCTTTTATGTTGTGATTCTTTAAGAAGACTGGAACAGCAGCAAAATGAGGGTGGGTTGAATGCCAAATGATGATGACGACGATGACGATGATGATGATGATGGGGATGGTGATGATGATGATAATGATGATGATGGTGGTGGTAGCGATAATGAAAAATATTTTCCTTTAAATAATTAGGGCAGATTGGTAACAAATTATTGAAAGCTATTACATGTACTATGGTCTGTCATTTGCACCACTTACCTGATACTGGGAAGCAGTGCCTTGTAATCTGATGCATTAGCTGTTTCAGGAAAGTTTGCCAAAATGGCCAATCTAAGATAAAGAAAAAGAGAAAAGGAAAGGAAAAGACAAGAAGGGACTAGAAGTACTTAACTGTTTAAGGGTTCTTTCTTTTGATTTGTTTTTCCACTGTGAAAAAAGCACTTGAATTTATGGCATTAAGCATTAGATCACACTCATGGTAACTTCAATAAAACAACAATATCAATAAAAATAAAAGTGTTATGAAGTAAATAATAAATAATTTATATTCTAAAATATCTAAAATAAAAAAAAACAAAAAATAAAATATATATCAAATACATAATAACACATTTCTAATTTTCGCATTGTTTACCTGTGTGCAGACAAATCTGAGCTGTGATATGTGAACAGAATATCTAGAGCTCTCCAGTCATTGTCCTGCATCATAGAGAAAACAATCATAATATGGTCATTGGTATAAAAACCTTTAAACCTTAAATTTGATCTCTAGGCTGCTCATTTAAACATTTTCAGTGTTTTCTTGTATATTTATCTTCCTTATTTTTAAAAAAAATGCTTAATATAACACTATTAATATTTACTGTTATCATCATATCATTATTTGTATGATATAAAAGTTGTTACACTATACAACCTGTGTCAAAAATCCAACCTATTTTCCACATAATCATCAAAAATATTGACAAATTTGGATGTGTAAGCTTACCCTGGCATAGTTTGCAGCCAACTCAAAAATGCTCCTTGACCTGAAGGATGAATAAAAGTCTGCATTATATCTGTCAGCAGCTGCACTAGGGCCTCCCAAAATGCACTGAGGAAAAGAATAATGGAACAGACTTTTATTCAGAGTTCTTACATAGAACATCTTTTGTGTAAATTCCTATATGAAATAATACCATTGATATAACAGATCTTATGTTTAATACCATTGATGTAACATTTCCTACATATAATATCCTTGGTGAACTAGACCATCTGCCATATGCACTACTAAGTACTTCCTGATAGACAAGAGGTGCCATGGATTTCACATCCAATGAAACATTTGATGCCTACTTCATTTAATAGTTGTTGTTATCAATGTTGTACATTTTTCCTACTTTTGAGGCAAAATAATGAAGTTGGCATAGATAAGAGATCAGGAACAGAAGGTTTTAATCATGCAACTCATACAATTTTGGAATCCTATTTGGTATAATATCATTTTGGAATACTATTTGGTCTTGTTTCCTTTCTTTCAAAAAGTTACTTCAACCCCTACTATGCTGTGAAATCAGCACTTGGCAAAAAACGGGCTGGTTTTAGGAGATGACAAGTGTGTTAAGTATTTAAGACTTTGAACAAGAATTAAAATAAACTCAATTAAAATCTGAAAAAATACTCTAAATTCAAATCCATTTTCAGAAGGTTTCCCAGTGATAACTCTTCATGCATCTTACTTCGTATGTTTTGAGTCTGTCCAAATATTGCAAGAATTTAAGTCGAGCCCGACAAAGTTCCTTTTGCTCCAAATTCAGGCTTGAGGGGAAGAAAAAAAAAAGGGAAAAAAAATATATTTTTCTTTAATGAATATAATCAAAAACTTTAAAGGAAAAAAAATAAACAGATGATTCAAATAGAGTAAAATTGTTTATAAGCACAATTAAGTTTTTTGAATTGGTGCTTAGTTAATATGATTTCAGATAGCAATGCTTCACTAGACAATATGGACCAATTTTTTTCCCTTCTGCAGATAATAAAGTATAATCAATCTAGCACTTGAAATACAGGATTTAAGCCAAACATAAAAAGTTTGCAAAAATACCTGTTAAAATCAACTTCTTTCAGCAGACCCTCTTGAATCTCTTTTCTTTTCTCTTCTCTTTGTTTGACAGATTCAGGATTGAATTCATCATAGATATCATCATACAACCCTTCGTCTGGATCACATAGAATGAATCTGCAATATACAATTGTTTTCGATTCAATACATAAGATGAAAAATCAACTTGCCATTTCAATTACCTTCAATGATTGCAGCAGTATATAATCTAAAACTCATCATCTGAAATACATTAGATGTAAGAAGAAAAAAATTAAAGGCTTGAAATACCCATTCATTCCCTTACTACGCATCACAGGTTTCAATGATGAAACGCTTTGATGAATTACAATGACTAAAAAGAATTAACAATATAAACAAATTATCTCAAAACAAAATCACAAAAATTGCACACACAAAAATTCACCTTCCTTCATCCTCTCCTTTCCCGATGGCTATGAGAGCAGGCAGGTCTGTTCCCCGCAATCCATACTCAAGCAGTTCTTTCATGGCATCTATGTTCTCTGGCACCCGTTCCAAGCATTCATGCATCACCCATGCTCTTTTGCTAATTTTGCTCTGCAAAAAAAAAAATATATTATTTCATCTATTTCAAAAACAAGAATGGAGTAAGTTGAAATAAGGCACAATTTTTTTTCAATTTAATTTAACATAATTTCAATTAAACTTTATTAAAGGCTGCTTTGACTTTGTAAGATATGACAGGCTTTTCAAATTTCCCCTCTCCATTTGGCTGATGAAAGGAGGTGAAAGTGGTGTTATTGGCATAATTTATTCTCTTAAAACTAGACTGGAGCAATACTTGTGATGTGGTAGTATATTCTATAGAATATATCCAGTACCACATGGTGGAGAAGTAATTCAAATGCAGCTTCTATGATCAGGATTTTTACAAAGAAACATATATTTAGTCCATGATAAGATAACATTCTGAGAGGAATACATTCTACAAACTTCGAGTGAAGGAAAGAAAATACTATCAAATGTAGACTGCCAGAACTAAACGATTTCTATTCACTTACTAGGTAATCTTGAATGGAAGCTAGAGAAACTGGAGTCTTTCGCCATTGACGTTGATATACAAGATCACAGTCTAGCTTATAAGCCTGGGCTAGAGCAAGAGCTTCACCATATTCTTCTGCTTCAATCTGTTTATAAAGCCGGTTGATTTGTAAACAAAACAAAAAAAATGTTTAACATATAATATATGGGGTTAGGAATGAAAGAAAAAGAGGAAAATTGGGGTGGAGGGAGGGAGAGAGGGAGAGAGGGAGAGAGAGAGAGAGAGAGAGAGGGAGAGAGAGGGAGAGAGAGACAGAGAGAGTCAGAGAGAGAGAGAGAGAGGGGGGGGCAGGAGAGAGAGAAAGAGAGTGACAGGCAGACAGAGACATAGAGACACGGAGAGAGAGTGAGTATGATTACATGTGCGCACTTGTGTGCAAATATAACAGGTATGAAGAGAAGTCAATATTTCTTAGACAAGCTTTTTTCATTCACCTTTCTCGTGTATAATTCCTCAGGTGTTGTTGACTTGACTAGAAGAACTCTTTCTACTTTTGTCACATAACTGTTATAACAGGAATATAAAAACAGTATGTTGAAAACCATGATATCAATGAAACAAAAATTGTGAACAATTATTTAACTCTTTCTCTATTTTAAGTAGTTTTGTTGGTTGAAACACAAGACCATGGCAGTAAAATGATAATGTTCACAGGAGAGGATGTAATTCTTTGTTTTGTTTTGGTTATTTGTTTGTTTTGTTTTTAAGAAGCAAAAAGTAAATGCAATAAAAACCACAACTTATCTTTGTAAAAATCTATCTATTTTGTTTACTTCACTGATTGCAGTGCTGAAATTTTTAATGGATAATAAAAGTTATACATTATATTAGAAAGTCTTACAGTGGTTTCTTTTGTTGGGGCTGAAATCTTTCATTGTCTGTCATATAGTATAAAATCTGCTTTGAAACACGTGTGGACCTAGACAGAAAAGAGGCATCCTCCTCATCACTCTCATCTGCCTCAACCTCATCGTCCCTGCTTGTCATAGCTATTGTCTTCTTGGGGAAATTTATCTCACACTAAAATAAAATACAGGTTAAGAAGAGAATGTACAATTTCGTTAAGAACATACTACAAGCACAGCTGTTTCTGTATACCTATATTCATATATACATATAATAAACACATATTAGCTGGCATTAAAAAAGTGATCCTTTATGACAATTTTAAACTATTTCTGAATGATTCAGGATGAAGTAATGGAACATCTTAAAACTCTACAGAAACTCAAGAAATAAAACTTAAAGAGAAGAACATGAGAACTGACTTTTGAAAATAGAGCATATCATTCAGAACTAAAGCTGTCTGAAGGAAAAATAGATGACTTTTGAACCTCTTTTGGTATAGACAGTTTTGAAATTATCATGATCATGTCTATGAGAAAAGCAAGATGAAGAGGGTAAAACATAATACATGACCTAGTGCAAAATATGATGTGTAATCTACTACTCCTCAATTAAGTGAAAGAGTTTCCCAAAATATTATATAAAAAAAACAACCAAAAAGATAAATTTGTCTTTTGATTTTTAACCGAAACTGAGTGTCAGCTGCAACAGCAGCACCGCAAATGTAGGCAATTATTGTAAATAACCTTGCCTAAGGATTAAATCACAATATCTCCAATGGGACTCAAACCAGTGACCTTTCGGTTGCAAGTCCAAAGAGCTATCATTGAGCCACTGTGACAACATTCCAAATGATCTAAAATCTCTGGCTTCCAACCCCAACTACACAAATAGAACTTCACAATGTACACAAAACTCTAAACCTGACCTTTAAATGTGGAGACTCACAACACTTACATTCCATCTTCAAAACAGAACCCCCTTCCCTACCCTTAGAATTATGAATGGCACACTTTTTCTACACTAAATAAACAAAATAAAAATATTGTTCATGCAACAGCTTGAGCTCAAGACAATGTATTAAAATCAAAATAAAAAAGATCAAACAAAAGCTATCCTGTAGCTGAAAAATAGATCAATTAAACTATATTCATTATTGTTTTCAAAAGTGTCTAGATGATAAGAATAGTTTCCCATTAATGACTTTTTTTTTTTTTACTTACTTCCAGAGCCAGAAAGCCACCATTTTGTGCTTGTGTTACTTGAGGCATTGGCTCAAACCATTCAAGTGATTTGCCCAAGAGATTAGTCAGATCTTCCATTGATGCCACACTGACAGCCCCAGTACCTCTAGCCAAAATCAGAAGCTGTGGGCCAAGAAGGATAGATACATAAAAGCGGCTGATAAGCCTGACAAAATTGAGGCAAGCGTCTGCGTTGCATGTTTGAAAAATGATTTTGATAGCTCTGTACCCTATACCAGCTGGCAATGCTAAAATAACAAATAATAATTGTAAACAGAGAAAAATCTTGACAATGCAATCATGGGAATGAATCTCAGGTAGCTCATATTATCCCTTTATAGCATGACAAATCTAACTACCACACATCCTTACTTTATGAGCTAAGGTATTAGATCTGTAAACCTCAATATTATCTGCATGCCTTGCCATTGTCAGTATCCATGCTAGGTGAAAGAGAGGGAGGGAGATAGATAGATAGATAGATAGATAGATAGATAGAGAGAGAGAGAGAGAGAGAGAGAGAGAGAGAGA
>JBBPCV010288639.1:0-12438 GCA_037974505.1 Plocamopherus tilesii
CCCACCTCACTGGGGTTGTTTTCTTTTTTTTTGCCCCCCCCCCCTTCCCCCCCCCACCCCCAAGTAAAATTGCCCGTGATAATAAACGCGTTTTACTTGGCTTTTTTTTTTTTTTAACCCTGGATTTAGATTCCAGATCTTGATCCGGAAATGGTATACTGAGAGATCTAGACTAAAAATTGATCTAGGTTGATCAGGTTCAAGAAAGATAGAGATCTAGATCTAGATTTAGACACTAGGATATTTATTAATAGTTAAAATCACTCATTTCTTCCAGATATGAACAACAAGGTCTCGCTATAAAAATAGATGTAGATGTACTACCGATCCAGCGAGTCGTTTCCCCCGACCAGGCTGACTTTCAGTAAACCGATGTTGCCTGGCTCTGTCCTGGTGATGATGTTGAGAGTGGATTCATACGAGTGTCGTGATATACTACACGAAATATTATACAATGGGACTGCCAAGATCGAGTAAATATGCATAGATAGATAGATAGATAGATAGATAGATAGATAGATAGTAGATAGATAGGTAGATAGATAGATAGATAGATAGACAGACAGACAGACAGATAGATAGACAGACTGACAGGCAGACAGACAGATACTCACACTCACACACACTCACAAACACATAATATCGGGTGATCAACAACTTTGAACCATTGCATACTTATAAGTACTGAAGGAATCCTAATCTTTTTATTATATGAATATCATGTAACATGCATCGATCCTGTAAATAACACTGAAATTCAACAACCAACAACAAAGTTGTGGCTTTTTTTTACCACATTGAAATTCACTTCCACGTCTCTGATCCTAACAGTCTAAAATTGGGTGTCCGAATGTTTCCCCTGCAAACGTTTTTACCAGGAAATCCCTCCGCTATTTGGGCGACTATCAATCGTTCCTCGTGGATAATTTCAATCGCCTTTTTATCACTTAATTGAATTCATCGTTAGAACCCATCGACTGTAGACAAGATCAATAAACTAGATCTAGATTGATATGAACTAGGACTAGATGATACGCTCTTAATTTGATTAAAAAAGCGATTATTCTGAGATTAAAATTTTAAATACACCTCCTCATACCAAATGTTTGTTAATCAACACAGAAAGGGTATTTTGAGTTTTTATTGTTTTGATTCAGTATCAAACAATTTGGATCAAGATGCATTGCATTTTATATGCTATATTTAAATGAAAATATTGGACTGGAAGAGAATTCGATATCTCAATCTAAATCAGGCCACTCTTATAAGCTATCTAAACAAGTCTGCAACCTGGGTATCACTATCAGAAAGAAAATTCTTCAGCCTCAGAGTTGTTGACACATGGAATAGCCTACCTGAAAGTTTTGTAACAGTCTAGCCGGAATGCATTAAAAAATCAGGTAGACAATTTGTTCAGAAACTACATATTCCGCACAAATTCCCCATTGTAACCAGTTCCTCAGCCCTCACAAGTTGGCGTGGACTGAGAATAAAGAACATCAAAAGGTCTAGGACCTTCAATGATGGATTCATATGATGTGATATGATTTTCATTGCAACTTAAACTGTCATGGGTCTACTAACTTTTCTCATTGGTTTTATTAGGATGGCTTAATCGATATTTCAGTATAAGACATCGGTTCTTAAATTATTGGCATTTGATCTTTTTAATTTCGCTACGCTACAGATCAAGTTTAAATTTTCACAAGTTATGTAAAAAAAAAAAAGTAGTCACTCTAACAGCATGTAAAATAACATTTACATGCAATTCCAGATTTACACTTTTTCACTTTTTTACTTTTGTCACCGATATAATATACACACACACTCGCTAGCGCGCGCACACACACACACACACACACACACACACATATATATATATATTATATGCACGTATATATATATACTGTGCTATATATATCCATTTCTCCCTTCTCCATTTTAGGATTTCCTAACTCTGTTCTATTTTGTACATTCTTTAGGGCTAGATGCTCATGAGATATATTCTTTTCATACTTTTCTCCTATCTTCCAGGATAAATGCATCAATACTGCAGGATAAGTTCGTATGCATGAGTAATATCATTAGTGTTTCATGAACATGCTATGAAATTAAAATTGCATGATATATGATAATTCTTTTCCTTCTTTGGGTGTAACTGGAGACATTTTAATGTATTTTTATGTTCTTTCTTATTCTTGTGTCTGTTGTTTCTGATTTTAAATCCAAGAATGCTTGCATTTGGTATGCAAAAGTTGTGAATTTTAGGATGTTGTTATCATTGAATTTGATAACAAGCTTTCTAATCTTGTGCATTTAAATTTTAGATAATATGGAAAAACATTCACTCTGTACTTTCTAAAGACTCTCTGAGCTTCATTAATTTTGTGATGATCATGCCATGACTTGATAATGATTTGATTGTTCTTTAGCCTTTCACGCAAGCGAGGGAAATGTTAATACATGTATCCCTTACAATGCATACCAACATTTTGGTGTTGTCGTAATTATCTCTGTAATGGTTCATACACTGAGTAGTTATAAGTAAATGAAAAAAATCATTATATATATATATATATAATATATGTAGGCTGAAAAAATAGTAGATATTATGTTTATATAAGTTACATGTCTGTCCACTGCATTCTCAACATAACCAATTGGCTCTGGTAGGTACTGTTATAGGGATTCTGGTAAAGGGATTCTGGTAGGTACTGGTAAAGGGATATGTGCCTTGCCATAATCCTGTTGGATCTTTTTAGAGTATAGAGTAGCTGCTTCAGACTTTTAAAATTCTTTTACAGCATCGTCCTGTAGAATCCATTTATAGCATAGAGTCCTTGTCCTAAGTCCTGTTAAATCCATTTATAGCATAGAGTCCTTGTCCTAAGTCCTGTAGAATCCATTTATAGCATAGAGTCCTTGTCCTAAGTGCTGTAGAATCCATTTATAGCATAGAGTCCGTGTCCTAAGTCCTGTTAAATCCATTTATAGCACAGAGTCCGTGTCCCAAGTCCTGTTAAATCCATTTATAGCATAGAGTCCTTGTCCTAAGTCCTGTTAAATCCATTTATAGCATAGAGTCCGTGTCCTAAGTCCTGTTAAATCCATTTATAGCATAGAGTCTGTGTCCTAAGTCCTGTTAAATCCATTTATAGCATAGTGTCCTTGTCCTAAGTCCTGTTAAATCCATTTAGAGCATACAGTACTTGCCTCAGTTCTGCTGAACATTTTAGAGCACAATGCCTTATGCCCTGTTGACCTAGGAAATCGTTGAATTGGGTTTACTTTACTTTATGTGATGCCGGTATATGAAATACATACTTTTACAGAAAAGTTGCCATTAATTTCATCTCATATGTTGTCAAACAATGTCTTGTTGAAGAAAAATTCATTGCCAAAGAGCAAGTTAAGTGATTTGCATGATTTTGATATTTATGTCTAAAACCTCTCAACTAAGCAAATTTCACCATGGCATATTTTGATGCCATCCTTTGATCTACCAATGGTAGGACTTGCCTTCTTGTATCTGTTTAAAGCTTTACAAATTCCACTCTAGTGTCTAATTTCTTATCAGGAGTATGTTAGACAAATACCAAACTGGCAAATGAGTTAAAAGGGAAATACATGTTGTTTCTGTTTGCCACATTTATTTACATGCTTCCCAATCATAAGTTCCAAATTCCAAATTATCAGCTCTGAAGTAAAATAAAGTAAATAAAACCCCACTCTGTTAATCCCCGAGGGGAAATTATCTTTTAGGTTTTGAGGTACAACTTCTGTCAATATAATATTACAAGTGAGCAATGTAAGAATTTTCTTTTGGGCTTTCTTGCCAGTGAACAAAACCAGGATCTTGTGTTTAACGTTACTCTCGGATCTGTTTATTTACTTTTACTTTTAATCTTCTCATGAAGAAACAAATAAAACAACAATATTTTACAGTATTACAATTATTGATTTAATACAGGTGTCAAGTTTACTCAAGTTAGTCTGATTCTGTATCCCTTTTTTAGAATGGCTCAAAATTCACAGCAAGGATGTGTTTGATTACTTCAATAAATCACATTGATGTTTACCATCATCATTGCTCTATCTAGCATAAGTAGTGCAAAAACACAACCTCAAAACTATATTTAATAAATCTAAAAAAAATATGTGGCTTTCATCCCTTTGTGCCTGTTACATTCAAATTTTTTCAACACTGCGCCGATTTCTTGATCTACCTGATGAATGGATTATACCAGTCCTACCCTTCTTCTACTGTCAACTTAATGACCACCACAACTTAAATGTGTGAAAGACACTTAAATAATCACCGATAACTTAAACCTTATTACTACCAAAACTTACATGTGTAAAAGACACTTAGATGATCACCGATTACTTGTGCTTAAGACTACCTCAACTTACATGTGTAAAAGACACTTAGATGATCACTGATTACTTGAACTTAATGACTACCTCAACTTACCTATGTGAAAGACACTTAGATGATCACCGATTACTTGAACTTAATGATTACCTCAACTTACATGTATGAAAGACACTTAGATGATCACCAATTACTTGGTCATCTGTCTATGCTCAAAGAAATGTTGTCCTCCCCTATTCACTGGTGACCCCTATTCACTGGTGATCATTTTTTCCTCAGCCTTTCAGTAACAGTGTACCTAGTTTAATTGATGCAAGATATACATTGTTATCTTATTGTTAACACTTGTTCTTTATTTACCTTGAGATGAATGCTGAAACTTTTTAGATTTTTTTTTTTTTTTTTTTGTAGTACTTTTGGTGAGGTTTTTCTGTTTGTTTTTATTTTTGTTTTTATTATTGGTTGTGGTTTGTTTTTTATTTTTTCAGTGGCATGGTATGAGTTGATGGTATGAAGGATATATAGTTGCAAGTATCATTCTTGCATGAAAACATTTTTATTTCTCTCCATTTTTGTTCATTTGTATGAAAGTCTTGCCATTATCTTTTGCCTCATGTCTAGATGCAGGATATTTTTAAGACTTAAGTTATCTCTCTGTCATTTTCATTAAACATACTCGATCATCAAGATATGAATTTATAACCATGTGATAATCAAAAGAACTTATTGTACATCACCATGCCATGAACTTAAAATCATTGAAAGTAACTGGATATACCAGAGATGTAGACAGAGAGAGAGAGAGATCTAAAGACATGCACTAATAGACTGACATATTGGCAAGAAGACGGAAAGATAAATTCAAACTCTGAGAAAGGAGGGATCAAAGTATAGATATGCTGATGAACCAGTAATGTTTATTTCATCAAAGTTTATTTACTTCGGTTGATATGTAAATGTAAATATGTAAATATATATATAACTGTACTTGTCACACTGTTTATTGCTTTGTCTTCACCTTTATGTGCAGTAGGTTTGTCATTTTGGGGATTTTTTTTTTTATTCCTCAGACGCAAGCAAGAAGAAGCAGAATTATATCAATCCATGAAAGAGGCAAAAATGGCTTTAGAAAAATTAGAAATAGAAAAACAGAATCTATTACGGGAAGAGAAGAAAAAACTGACAGCCATAGAGGTAATTTCAACACATGTTTGAAATATATCTAGGTAGAATTCAGAGAGCTGTAATCCTGTTTGTAAAATGTCTTGATGAGCATTTCTGTAAAATTTACTGAACACTTGCAGATGATTTTAATTGGATGATTTTACTCACTGTGTTTTACATCCATTATGCTCGGGGATCAAAACGCCTTTCACAATATCTTGAGATGTATGTAATAGTATGTACAATACAACTGGGACGCTAACAAAAATATGTTGGATTTTTTTCTCAACATCCTCACATTTTAAAGATATTTCAACCATTCCAACAGTGTCAGTCCTAATGTTAATCATTTTTTAAATAAATCCCATGAAGCATGTCCTTAACCAGAACCTCAACACACACAGGTCATTGAATATGTCAAAATTGGACATACCTTATCATTGAGTATGTCAAAATTGGACATACCTTATCATTGAGTATGTCAAAATATGTTGTTTTCTTTTCAAGGAAGAGGCAAAGAGAGCAAAGAGAAAGTCAATGGAACTTTCCCACAGCGTGCAGATCAAGAGAAGTAGTGAAATATACTCCACCCTCCAAAAGCGCCGTGAAATATTTGAAAAACTAGCTGAGGAGGGACAGAAAGATTTGGAATCAAACTGGAAAGTGCAAAGTTAGTCATTGATTCATTTTTTTTCTTTTTCACATTACGATTTTCTCAAAACTCCTGAGAGCATGAATAACTTTTATCATTAATATCATTCAATATGTTCAATTAACTTGAAAAGGAAGATATATATTCTGTTATTAAATGGATCTATTTTAGAATATTTGTTTTCTCTATATTGTTTATTTCTCACTTTGCCTGTTTTTTTTTAACTGTCTGACAGTAATCTTTATGGTCAACAGTGGCTATCATTGAACTGTGTGCCTGTAATCTTTATGGTCAACAGTGGCTATCATTGAACTGTGTGCCTCTAATCTTTATGGTCAACAGTGGCTATCATTGAACTGTGTGCCTCTAATCTTTATGGTCAACTATGGCTGTTATTGAAATACAGTGGCCTGTTTACAGGAATTCAACTGCTTTTAACTCTGACTGTTTGGTAAAATATGAATTATTTCTAGGTGAGTTTCTCTTTGTGTTTGATAATCCCTCTTAAATTTATGTCTCTTTTAATCAGAGGAGAAATCTTCAGCAGCTGAAAAACAAAGGCGAGAAACAGCTCGTATTGCCAGACGTGAGTACGATGCATCTTTACGCAGATCTTTCACCATCATGCAAGCTGTGCAAGCTCTCAGTGAAGGTGTTTCTACAAACAAACCTCCCC
Source organism: Plocamopherus tilesii (assembly GCA_037974505.1). Classification (NCBI taxonomy): domain Eukaryota; kingdom Metazoa; phylum Mollusca; class Gastropoda; order Nudibranchia; family Polyceridae; genus Plocamopherus; species Plocamopherus tilesii. The sequence goes on from JBBPCV010288639.1 coordinate 6,868, forward strand.
TCCCCCAAAAGTAAGTTATGAATAAAATAGGATGAAGCTCCGTTATAGTAATAGCTACACCATTGACTCTCTCCAAACTGTCAGACTACAAGTACAAGGAAAGGTTGTTCAAAATGCTGTATGCACCACTCTACATTTTTTATTCAAATGAAACAGGCTTCACAATAATTTCTTTGCTATGAATAGTCATGCCACATTTAACATCCACCAGCACATTATAATTTGCACATAATGTATCTGCTCAAATATGTTATTTAAATCTTGCAAAATCCTGTAAGATAAGAATCTTTAATTTCTCTCCTTTGTTTCATTTTGAATTGTTTGAAACTAATAAAATCTCTAATCATCTCAGTGGTTTCCTCAGTTTGTATATATGTATTACTGATTGTGTCAGTGTGTTCACCTATGTGTACAAACTTCACAGGAAACACTTAATGGTGACCAGTGCGCCAAACACAACGTCTAAAAAACCGAGACCTCTTCGGCCCAAAGGAAAAGACATGGTCATCAGCTGGTTCAAGAGAGAGGAAATGCCTCGGGGCGCTGGAAAGGAAGCAAATGGATCGATGGCACACTGGTTTCATGGTCTGTTCTGACTTCTGACAATGCATTTTTATATCTATTTGCTCCGGCCTATTCCTGCATGATGTTACTTCTAATTTGTCATTGTATTCAACTTAAAAATAGTCGATGACCTTAAAAAGATCTATAAATGAACACAATTAGTCATAATGCATAAATCAAACTCAGCCTGATTAAAATTTGCAAAGGCTTCAAATTCCTCCGTTGGCTGTAGTGAGAACTGTTAAAGAATTTGCCTCAATTAGAGATATATAATGGGAGCTAATTATAGCTCAATGTTTTCTAACTTATACATTTCATTACAATTACAATGCTTTCATAGTTGTTCATCTTTTTTCCTCATTTTTCTTTTTTTTTACAGGAATAATAAATCGTTCAGAATCTGAGAAACTTTTGGAAAATAAGCCAGCAGGATCCTTTTTAATTCGTGTTAGTGAAAGAGTATGGGGTTATACATTGTCATTCAAGGAAGCAAGCCGTATAAAACATTTCCTTATTGATGCCTCTGACAGTGGTTACCAGTTTTTCGGTGCAAGTCAAATTCTACATCAGTCCCTTGGGGACTTGGTGAAATTACATAAGGTGATTGACTCTTTTTTTTTTTAATTACATAAGGTGATTGACTCTTTTTTTTTTTAATTACATAAGGTGATTGACTCTTTTTTTTTAATTACATAAGGTGATTGACTTTTTTTTTTAATTACATAAGGTGATTGACTCTTTTTTTTAATTACATAAGGTGATTGACTCTTTTTTTTTAATTACATAAGGTGATTGACTCTTTTTTTTTTAATTACATAAGGTGATTGACTCTTTTTTTTAATTACATAAGGTGATTCAAGTGATTGACTCTTTTTTTTTTAATTACGTAAGGTGATTGACTCTTTTTTTTTTAAATTACGTAAGGTGATTGACTTTTTTTTTTTAATTACGTAAGGTGATTGACTCTTTTTTTTTAATTACGTAAGGTGATTGACTCTTTTTTTTAAATGTACTTCAATATTTTTTTATGTGTATGGTTTGGGGTTGGTTTTTTTTGTGTCCTCATGTGCATTGCATGAAATCATTTGGGAGACTTGTTATGTGAGCCTAGTATTACAGCACTGCATGATAAATACAGTTCAGTCCATGTTACCATACGAATTAACATTTGATTCCAATGATCTTAATTTCTCCAATACGAATTTTGATTCCGTCAACATTTGCTGATAGAAGTAAAATTCACAAGTATTATTATAGATAGGATATATTAACAGATAAAATTGTTTCACTAGCATAATGGGGGTACAATTTTAGCGTGTAAGTATTAAAAATTCAGTGTTAAAGGTATAGAAGATAGAACTAGAAGTCTGAGCACTAAGGGACGTTCGATGCAGAGCAACGAAGATATTGCCATAAATTAAAAACAAATCGAACTAGAAAGACTGGCTGCTCTTCCACTGCTGACACTTGAACACAGGCGTGCACATGATTAATCAAAATCAGTGTTGATATTATAATTATATGTCTCTTCTTTCTTTTTTTTCTACTTCTTCATAATCGGCAGATTCACTTAAGTTTAGTATTTCAATCAATGCACATGGTTTTGTTGGGGGTTTTTTATGTATTGTTTGATTACTTTTAAGGGTTTCAAGGCTAGGACTAGAGAAATTTGGCATAATTAAACTACTTACCATACTAAACAACATTTATGTGTCCAGCAGTTTACAAGAAGATTTTCATAGCAAAGAAACCAAGAACAATCAAATGCAGTGAACACAGGACAATAAGCATTATGTCAAACTGTGTTAAATTACTACTAAAAATTGCGCTACAAAGAGTAAAAGGCGTCATTGGTGATGATATCAGTGGTACACAGTTTGGATTTCGTAAAAACTCAGGAACAAGAGATGGTATTACATAAGGTGAGAGATAATATTTTCGCAATGAGAACCATCATAGAAAAATGCATAGAAAAACAAAGAACATTTTATATGTGCTTTAAAGATTATGAGAAAGCTTTCGACAAAGTAAAACATGAAAAAATGACGGAGATACTAAACAGATGCGACATAGGAAATGCAAAAATGCAAATTCCTAGAAACCTTTACTGGCAACAGATGGCAGCAATAAAGATAGATAACGATGTATCCCCATTAGTTGCTATACAACGTGGTGTAAGACAAGGGTGTGTAGCTTCCCCTGAATGATTTAATTTGTATGGAGAATGTATTTTCAGAGAATGTGAAGAAGATTAGTGGTTACAAAATAAATAATGATATGATATGCTGATGACACAGCTTTACTGGCAGAAAGTGAAAGTGAAATACAAGAATTAGTGAATAAGATTAACAACAAAAGTCTAGAACATGGATTAAAATTAAATCCAAAAAAGACCAAGACCAGGGTTGTTTGCAAATCAAATGATGCAGACGCCTACAAACAAGTGAATATCAAAGTCAATGACATAAAAATTGATCAAACTCGTCGTTTTGAATACCTTGGAAGCTACATTACAGATGACGGCCGTTACATATTTGAAATATAGAGAAGAATAGGAACAGCAAAGATATGTTTGATAAAAATAATCAATTTGCTATGCAATAAAACATTAAAATTGAACACAAGAATCAGATTTTTAGAATGCTTCGTCTGGTCTAGCTGTTTTAAGACACAGAAGTGAAGCCTGGACTTTAAGGAAAGAAGATCAAAAAAGAATAAATAGTTTCGACGATGAAATTCCAAATAATCAAATTTTGGAAAAAATATCAAGATCTCCAACACTACTTAAACAAATTATGAAAACAAAGGTGTCATATTTCAGTCATATCACACGAGAAGAAAAACTCTTGCTTTTATTCGGTTGGATAGAGGGAAAGAGAGGAAGAGATAGACAAAGAAGCATGTGGTTAAACAATATAATGGAATGGACAAACATCAAGAGCATACGAAATGTAGTTGACATGTGCAGAGACAGACAGAAATGGAGAGAGATTGTATGCCAACTGGAAGCTCCAGAAGCAACCTAGAGAGAAAGAGTCTGGGTGGCCTTGAGAAGCGTTTGAGCCAAATGTTTAAAATAGAGTATATTTCAAAGTTCTGAGGAGAAAATTATTAAAGAATTCAACAATGCACAAACCACATATATTTCTAATTTTCTCTTTCTCTCTCTCTCCCTCTCTCTCACTCACACATACACAAACACACACATACACACACACACATTATTCTTCACATCCCTCTCTCCCTTCATCTATTTTCTGGCGAGCGGTGGGGGAATGATTTTTAAAATCAATTGAATGTCAATGATATCATCTCCCAAATCGGCACAATGACCTGAATGTCCAAATAATTCTACTCCAAAGGCGTAATGTTCAGCCTTAAAGGCGGACTAGGCTGCATTGTGATGCGGCGGATACGTCTATACTTGTATCCTTCCGGCAAGGAGAAACTGAAATGGCGAAGAAGGAGAGCCAGCGCCACCTTTGTCTCCACCATGGAGAAAACGTGGCCGATGCACATGTAAGGGCCAGTGTTGAAAGGGAGGTAAGCATAGTGGTCATACTCCTCTTGAAATCGCTCAGGGCGGAAAGTGAGCGGGTCTGGCCAATTTTCAGGTAGTCTGGCGCAGAAAAAAAAAACCAACAAGGAAAATGGTACAAGTGAAATCTCAGACAAGAGTTTTTTTAAAGATTGTTTTGATTATTTAAAATGCGTGTTTTTAAACCTTAGCTTCTGAACTTTTAGATTCATTGCAATTTTCGCTCCTTTTTATTGTTATTTTTATCATTATTTGATGTTTAAGGAAGAGGTGAAGCTGAAAATTTACAGCTTTGTTTTTTGTCATTAAAACGGAGACTTTTAACAAACTTTGTTTTGTTGCTGATTACACCACCTTTATTGTTCTCTATTCATATGAACTTAAAATAAGTAATAATCATTCTAAGAAAGTATACATGTTAGTAAACGGTGAGACTAAATATATAAACCAATCTATTCCAATGTAAGAGACATGATATAAACAGTAACAACAATGACAGAACGAAGAAACATTAAGTGCTTGCATCTTAATATTTCACACTACAAATAATTCTTTTATTTAGGAAGTAAAATTTCAAGATGAAAAAAAAAATATACCCAAATGAAATTGATTAAAAAATTAATAATTAAAAAAAAATAAATAAATAAAGTCACCTATGAAGAGCTCCGACGCTGACGCCAATAGGTGTGCCAGCTGGGATAAAGTATTCGCCAAGATAATCATCTTGGACGGCTCTGCGGAAAACCACCGTCACAGGGGGGTAGAGTCTGTAACATGAGTAATTATAATGTCTTTAGCGTTTCTTTCAAGGAAAAGAGAGCATACTCATAAAAAAAAATGTTTTTGAATTGGAAAAATATATTTAGATCTATGTTGTTTGTCTAAGTTTGTATTCAAGACAACTTGTCCCATCACATTTCTTCCTCATATGAATTTATATTTATAATTTGCTCTAAGTTTGCAAATTTCAAGAAAACTACAAGAAGTAATCAAATTTCATCCCTTGATCATTTTTTTTTTTTTTTTTTTAGATTCAGTGGAAAATTTTCTAGGACTTAGCTCTAAGCATATATTACAGTGTTATAGATTTATATTAATATTATTATTTTGTTAATAATTATTATTACCATAAGTATTATTATTATAAGTATTATTATTATTATTATTATTACTATTATTATCATCATCGTCATCGTCATCATCATCATCATTATTATTATTATTATGATTATTATTATCATCATCATTATTATTATCACAATCTTTTATCAGTTATCCAACATGCTCCCTTAGCAGACTAGGCCTATATGACTTGAGAATATAATTATTTGTCGTCATCATCATCATTATTATTATTATTATTAAAATATTTTCATTTTTGTCATTATTAATATAATAATAATAATAATAATAATAATAATAATAATAATAATAATAATAATAATTATAATAACAATAATAATAATAAT
>JBBPCV010289750.1:0-12432 GCA_037974505.1 Plocamopherus tilesii
TTTTGTCATTTTTTTTTGTTTTTTTTTTTTTTTTGTTATTTTTTGGGGGGCTTTTTTTGTTTGTTTGTTTTTGTATTGTTTGTTTGTTTGTTTTGTAGGGTTTTTAAAATTTGTTTTGGGTTTGTTTGTGGTTGTTTTTTGAGGGTTTTTCTTTCTTTATTTCATTCTTTTTTCTTTTGGGTTTGTTTTTGGTTACCTTTTGCTACGCTTTCGGTTTTGCTTTTAATTGTTTGTTTTTTTGTTTTTCGTTTTTTGTTTTTTTGTGTCGGTTTATGTTTTTGCTTTGTTTATTTTTTGTTTATATTTGTTTGCTTTGTTTCTTATCTTTTTGATTTGTTTTGTTTTGGGGTGGGGCGGCTTGTTTTGGATTGTTTTCAGTCATATTGGAAGATACTTGTCCATAATTAAAACGAAACGACTCGCATAGCATTTTGCACAATGAATTTCAATGACTAATTATAACTTTCTAAGGGTTAAGGGAAAACATGACAGTGGACAAAGAAAATCATCTTATATCAATATTGTCTTCAAACGTACCGACATAATAAAATGAGCTAATCTCGTGAAGATTTCTAAAAGAGTAATGAATTTATTTCTGTTTTATTTCAACCAACTGGTAACAATGCCCCACCTCCTTCAAGATCCCTCCCTACACAAACTTTGCCAGCAATCAGGAAATTTCTACCCCGTCATCCTCCCATCCCTATGTGGTCATCACCCAGGACACGTGGGAAAGAAGGCCGTCTACAGACACACGTCCCCGTGTCTGTCAGTACGATGCGTGTAAGTACAAGGCTTGAACCAAGAGGACGATCGTCAACCCCGACCATTCCAGGCCAACGTAGCATTGCTGTAGTTAATTTGCTGCTGGACTTTGGGCTTTATTTTTGTTTTGTTTTGTTTTGTTTTGTGTCTATATTCTGGGGTATGTTTTTGTTTTTCTTTAGTTTGTTTTGTTTCCTTTTTTCATTTTGTTTGTTTGTTTCTTTATTTATTTTTTATATTTTTTTAAATTTTGTTTGTAACATGAGAATGAGTTTCTAAGCAATTCTCCTCGCTGCATATAATTATCTCAAAGGAAGTTGAGATGCGCGTTACGTCAAAAGGAATGCACGTTGAAGTTATCACTCTTTTGGAACAACATAACATACACAGTGGATGGGCATTTATGTTTTTACTTACAAAAAACTTTTAAGGCAGAACCGTATCGCCCTTGCTGAAGTCAAAATGTGCTACGAATGCAATTATCCTTGACGCCTAGAAGCTATGGCCTGTGAAAGAGACGCTGAGTTTTTGACGGCAAGCCTGAGCGGAGATCATGATCTTGTCGAATTTCACTTGGATCATGTGGGAACTGACGTCAATGTTGCGACGGAGAACGGATGGACAGCGCTTATGCTGGCGAGCGATAATGGTCACGCTATCATCGTGGATCGCCTTCTCGACATTGAAGGAATCAACGTCAACGCACGAAATAGGGATGGTCTGACGGCGCTGATGACGTCAAGCCTGAAGGGTCAAACTCAGTGCTTAAGCCGACTCCTCCGGAGGGTTGGTATAGATGTAAATGCTTCGAGCATAACAGGAGAAACGGCTCTTTTCCTTGCGTGTCAGGAAAACCATGTTGAATGTGTTGATCACCTCCTGCAAGTTCCTTCAATTTACGTCAACACTAAGAATGAAAGCGGAAATACGGCGTTAATGATCGCGTGCGATAGAGGGAATGCAGAATGCGTGAATCGTCTAGTACAAGTTCTTTCAACCGACTTCAACGCAACAAATAAGAGTGATGGCACTGCTCTCATGCTCGCTTGCCAAAATGGCCACGTCGAATGTGTAGACAGGCTGGAAGTGCTGAAGTTCCTTGATGTCAATGCGATGGCTGGAGAAAGGACATCGGCCCTCATGTATGCATGTAAAGCCGGCCGTGTCGAATGCGTACGTCGTCTACTCAAGTTCACATCCATCGACGTAAATGCGAAGAATAAATACGGTGCTTCCGCACTCATGGTTGCGTGCGAGTTCAACCAAGTTGAGTGTGTAAACTGTCTTATAGATGCACCGCACATCGATGCAAATTCAATGACTGAAAATGGGTTAACTTCCTTAATGATCGCCTCTCAGAATGGATACAGTGACTGTCTGGAGTGTCTTCTTAATGTCGATAATATTTCAGTTAACGCTAAAACATGCAACGGAGAAACCGCTCTCATATATGCATGCTATAAGGGTCATGCTGATTGTGTCAAGAAACTTACTGAAGTCCTGAATATCGATGTTAATGCTGTGACTCGCGATGGAGTCACGGCTTTGATGATAGTATGCCAGAATGGCTTCGAAATTTGCGTTCGCAGTTTACTTGTAGTCAAGGGCATTGATGTTAACGCCAAAAATAATGGCGGAGGCACGGCACTAACACTGGCATGTCAAAACGGGCATGAGCGATGCGTAGGATATCTTTTGGAGATGGAGAACATCGACATAAATTCGACTAATTCGAATGGCGAGACAGCACTAATGTTTGCTTGTTGCAACGGCCACAGTGAAAGTGTGTATCGTGTTGCTCAATTCAAGAATTTAAATGTAAATACTGTCAATAAGAAAGGCGTGACTGCCTTAATGTTTGCATGCCAGAACGGTCATCCCCAAAGTGTACGCCATCTTCTTCAAGTGGAGAATATCGATGTCAATATCAAGTCGTCATTGGGAAACACAGCTCTAATGAGTGCATGCATGTGGGGTCAAGTTGAATGCCTGGATCTTCTGACGCAGTTCGGGCACTTTGACATAAATGCCATGAATATAGAATCTGTAACAGCACTAATGCTCGCTTGTTATGGTGGCTACATTGAGTGTGTGAATACCCTTCTTCAGTTTGAGAACATAGATATTAATGCCAAAGACGGAGACGGAACAACAGCATTGATAATCGCTTGCTATAAGGGGAATATTGAATGTGTGAACCGACTCGTTGAGGTCGCGTTGACCGACGTTAACGCTTCGACCAAAAAGGCCATGACGTCATTGATGATGGCGTGTTCCGAAGGCCACGACAACGTTGTACAACGACTGCTTCTGATTGATGACATCAATGTTAATTTTCAGAATGATCATGGGGATACAGCTCTCGTGATTTCCACCAAGATGGACCATGTTGACTGTGTGAATTGTTTGCTTGGTTTTCCAGACATTGACGTAAATTTAAAGACGCCTTTCTTTGGCTATACAGCTTTGATGTTTGCAAGTATATTTGATCACAAAGAATGTGTGGCAAGTCTACTTAAAGATAAAAACATAGACATTAATGATCAAGATGGCTTCGGGCACACAGCACTCATGTTAGCGTGCCTCAATGCGCATTTCGAGTGCGTGGAACTCCTTATCAACTTTCGCAGGACTAATGTGAACATTCAGGACATATTTGGAGAGACGGCTCTCATGATTGCTTCCCAGCATAGTAGTATTTGCCTCGGCCAAGTGATGTCAGTCGCTGGCGTCGATGTGAATGCTCAGAACCTCAAAGGAGAAACTGCTCTAATCCTTGCAAGTAAGCATAATACCGAGATCGATTTCTTCAGGCGTCTGGATAGGGGAAATGTGGACTTCAATGCTAGAGACAGAAAAGGCAGAGATTTCATAATGCATGGTTACATTAATGGCTACAAATACATAGCAAATTATGTTTTCTCCGGCTGGGACATTGCTATGGATGAAACAGATTATAAGAAGATCAATTTATTAATGCTGGCCTGTTTGTATGACGATGAACATTTTTGGAGACGTCTCATTTCCCGAATGGATGTTGAGGCTAGGGATGTGAATGGGTGGACGGCGTTGATGTATTCAAGCGAGAATGGTAACCATAGATCCATCAAACATCTTGTACGCGCTGGGAAATATGTCAATGGAAAAGACAACAAGGGCATGTCGGCCTTCATGTATGGGTGTCTTCTCGGAAGGACACAGTGGGTAAATCGCTTTTTGGAGCTAAACACAAATGAAATTATCAATACGAAAGGCTACAATGGTAGAACATCCCTGATGTTCGCTGCTTCGGCCGGTCACCACAACATTGTTAACCGCCTTCTTGCTATAGCGGATACTGATATTAATATCACAGACACCTATGGCAAGACGGCCCTAATGCTAGCTTGCCAAAATGGCCATCACGAGTGTGCGAATCGCCTTCTCCAAGTCAAGAGTATTAATGTGAATACCAAGACAAAGAATGGATGGACAGCAATGATGTTGGCACGTCAAAATGGCCACGTAGATTGCGTGAGACTTCTGCGACGTCATAAAGCAGACGCTATCAATGATGAGAGTTTCACTGCTCAAATTACAGCGACTGAGTTCAAGTGTGAAAAAGGGTCAGAATATAATAATATTTCAAATTATCTTGAGAGACAAAGAGAGCAAGAGGGAGACTTGTGTTCTGAAAATTTCCATATGAAACAACTCAAAAGCGTTGGCGATGATATTGTATCTTCAGAAGAGACGAGAGTGCTCCAATTATACCAACTTATGTTTCGAGCTTGTAAATGGGGCAGAGTTGCCGAATTGGCGTTAATCTTGGGTGATGGTAGCGACATCGACGTCAATAAAGCAGACACAGATAACAAAACAGCGTTAATGTTAGCAAGTGAGTACGGCCACCCACACTGTGTCGACATTCTCATAAGTCAAGCGAAAGATTTAGATTTCAATATTCGGGACAAGAATAATTGGACAGCTCTCATGTATGCTTGTAGATATGGACAACCCAAGGCATTGGAACTTTTGCTTGCTACAAACCGCGTAGACGTCAATCAACAGGATATCAGCGGCACTACACCACTCATGCTGGCCTGTCTGAGCAACAACCTGGAATGTGTCAACTACATTCTCCAGAGATCAGAAATCGATCCCAATATCCGGGATGATAGTGGATGGAATGCCTTGATGTACGCTTGTGAAAACGGTAGCGTAGAATGCTTTGAGTTACTTCTCGGCGCTGGGTTGGACATCGGTGCACGTGATGAAGATGGCATGACACCTTTTATGTGGGCGTGTTTCAACGGTCATCGTGAACTTGTGGAAATGATTTTAAGTAAAGGTATGGCGGCAGATTGTGTCAATCACAGAAACGAAAGGTATACAACACCTTTAATGCTTGCCGCTCTTATCGGGCACAGCGACATTGTGAACTGCCTTCTGCAGTGTGAAGATACAAATGTGTCTGCAAAGGATATAACTCACAAGTCAGCACTGATGTTCGCCTGCACTTATGGGAACGATACATGCGTAAATCGCCTCGCACACACTGAACACATAGATCTCAACGCTAAAGACCTCAAATCCCAGACAGCACTGATGTTCGCATGTCAAAACGGTAACTTTAAATGTGTCGATCATCTACTCAGTGTTGATGGAATTGACATAAATATTACAACGAGGGGCGGAATAAATGCTCTACATCTAGCTTGCAGCAATGGCCACAACTTATGCGTTAAACGTATGCTTCAAATGGAAAACATCAATATTAATTCTGTAGACAAGAGTGGATGGACACCGCTAATGTGTGCGTGTACAGATGGCCACGTAGAATGTTTGAAGGGGCTTCTCAAGGTCAATGGCATTGATACAAACGCCATCAGCGATTTGGGGGAAACAGCCCTTACAATTGCGTGTTTTCGGGGTCATGCTGAATGTGTCAAGCTTCTGGTTGATTGCAATACCACCGATACGAATATGACGACTAAAGAGGGTCAAACAGCCCTAATGCTAAGTTGTTTCAATGGACATGTGCAGTGCTTGGAGAGGCTGATCGATAGTGATTCAACCGATATAAATAAACCAGCTGCTGAAGACGGGTTCACAGCGCTCATGATTGCATGCCGGAATGGACATGTAAACTGTGTAGATCGCCTGCTTAGACGAGAGGAAATCGACGTTAATTCGATAACTGTAAGGGGCGAAACAGCACTTATGCAAGCGTGTTACGGGGGGCGTGTTGAATGTGTGAAACTTCTGTGCGAAAGAAAGAACATAGATGCCAACGCCAGAATTTTTAAAGATGGCAGAACCGCATTGATGGTTGTCGCACAGGCTGGTTTTGCAGATTGCCTATGCACTCTTGTTGGTGTCCAGAATATAGATATCAACGCTGCCGACATAGATGGGATTTCAGCCCTCATGATTAGCTGCCAGTTTGGCCACGTGGAATGTGTCAAACACCTGGCTGCTGCAAATGGTATTGACATAAACGCCAGGAGTAAAGATGGAAATACGGCGCTCATACAGGCATGTTGTCAACGCCATGTACAATGCGTTGACCTTCTTTTGAAGAATGAGAACATCGCTGTAAATTTGGGAAACAACTGCGGGATGACTGCGCTCATGTTTTCGTGCCAAGAGAACTTCACTGACTGCGTCCAACGCCTCCTCCAGGTAGACAAGGTAGATGTCAATGCGATGAATGCGGAGAAACACACTGCGCTCATGATAGCTTGTCATAAAGGACACGAGGGCTGTGTCAATATTCTCAGTAAATGCATAAACGTGGATGTTAATGCCAAGGATAAGGATGGCTCGACTGCGCTAATGTTCGCCTGTAAGAGTGGCAACGTCGAATGTGTGACTCATCTTGTTCAAATAGCAAACATTGAGGTAAATGCCAGAAATAGAGACAAATGCACAGCCTTAATTGTTGCGTCTTTAGAGGGCCATGTCGGGTGTGTGAGACGGCTTCTTGAGATTGCCGACATTGACGTCAATGCTAAAAAGCAAACAGGCGAGACAGCGATTATATTGGCGACTTTTAACGGCCATTCTGGATGCGTGGATCTCTTGTCACGTGCTAAAAATGTTGACATAAATGCGAGTAAAGCAGGAGTTACATCGCTAATGCTTGCATGTGAAAATGGTGATATTGAAAGCGTGAATTATCTGTTAAGTAATCCAAAAGTCGACATCAACGCTGTGTCTAAAACGGGATCAACGGCGTTGATTTACGCTAGTCAGAATGGACATGTCGAATGCGTGGAACGTCTTCTAGCCCTTGGAAATGTTAAGGTCAACGTTCGGGCTCATGACGGACAGACAGCACTTATGTGTGCCTGCAAGAATGGCCAGGTTGAGTGCAGCATCCGGCTGCTAAATAACAAAGACATTAACGTTAATGCTAGGAACCAGGAAGGGGCTACTTCGTTGATGTTTGCATGTGACAATGGCGACGTGGGTTGTGTGAGCAGTCTTCTCCAAATGGAAGGTATTGATATCAACGCCCAGACAAAAACCGGCAGCAACGCATTGATGATTGCGTGTCAGTCTGGCCATACGCAATGCACGGCTCGTCTACTGCACTGCAAGAACATAGACGTCAATGCCGCGACTGGGGATGGGTGCACGGTGTTGATGTTTGCAAGTGATGTCGGTGACTTAGAGATGATAAATCGACTAACGGAATTCGGCAACTTGGATGTCAATGCGCAGAATGTGGACGGAGAGACAGCTCTGATGGCCGCTTGTCAGAATGACCACGTAAAGTGTGTCAAACGCCTTCTCCAGATAGAGGCTATTGATGTGAATGTCGTAAATGAAAATGGGGCAACCGCTCTAATCTACTGCTGTCTGGACGGATACGACGATTGTGTGCGGCTTCTCCTTCAAGTAGCTGCTATTGATGTTAACGCCGCTACTTACGAAGGCTTTACTGCGGCAATCGTCGCTTGCCTCGGCGGCCATGTTGAATGCGTAAAGCTGTTGTTGAACTTCGCTGGGATTGACGTGGATAGATTGGTAGATTCTTGGAGTGCTGGCTAAAAGATGTAGCCTACCCTGGACACTAAAAAAACAGGACATGTTGTCCGGTTTCGGAACATGATCGTGTGTCGTGAAGTGGCATCATTTGGAAAAGGAAGGTCTCTATGCATTCCTCGTGAAAGTGATATGTTCATGGCGGATAACGCCTACTCAACTGGAAACCATGTTTGGCTATTACTAGGGACTGTAAGAGATTTGTGGGTTAAGAGTGGAATCAATTGTAACTATATTAATTTTTGCTGCTATACTTTATAACGATGTGACTGTAATACAAATGTATTTTTAACCACATAACCATGCGTTTTCTTACCTTGAACTTATTAAATGCATCATTTCAACAATATATTAAATTGTATATGATAGTGATATATAGTGTAAATCAATTGTTTGACAATGCTAGACCAACTTTGACATTTCGAAATACAATATAAGCTCTATATACATTACACACTTATAGTTATAGGCCTAATATAATATTTTCAATATACATGTACTATATCATGTCATATTACTAGACTTTATATTACCTTATTTTATATGATAATGATGAATCATGTCGCATTATGTTATTATAAAATATGTCTTAAAAATTACACTATGTTATATTATGTATTATAAAACATGTCTTAAAAATTACACTAAGTTATATTATGTTTTATGTTAATGTTATTTTTATATTGTTACAGTACATTAGCATATCCCACATTATAAATTTATATATTTGTCATCCAATTCATCTATGTCTCATCTTGCATTTGTGTTTGAAAACCGTCAAATCAATTCCTTCGGATCATCAAGGGTGAAAACTTTGATTTGCAGGTACATTTACCTTGTTGAATCTTCAGGACCTATCTAAAGCTAAGAGATATTTGTATATAAACTTGCACATTAAAATACAGTATGTACAGTTTTAACAAGAATCCCTGTACCAAGGAAGAATTTCTAGTTTTTCCAAGGTCTGGTTATATCTAATTCCCAAGGGAAATGATTAAATTCTATCATAACATCACTTGGTTCATAATATGCCATGCTGTATCGAATTGACTGAAGATTTCAACCAAATCAAAACTAGATATAAGCATTTTTTAAATAATAAATAACAAGTGGGATGTGATCATGATTCAGACAAGCAGAAGGAAGCAGGGTTTGAATCCATTACCATTAAAAGTCTAGGCCAATGAGTAATTCTGTAGGAATTTCGATGGTCTAAGCCTCATGGGTTTTGACTTTAGGCCTTCGATATGTGGGCAAGTTCGAAGTGAAAGTTTGTTAACTGTGTTGTTGACTGACACAACTCATCTTTGCCTAGTAGTGCACGTAGTAGCAGTGTAGGTCTACAAAGTATTTCTTATGTACATTGTATAGTACACTTGCACATTATTTTATTATTGTTATTATTATTATTATTATTATTATTATTATTATTATTATATTATTATCATAAATATTACATTTATTATTTTATTATCATTATTATTAGGATGATTTTATCATTATTATTATTTTATTACTATTAAGTGTATTATTAGTAGTAGTAGTAGTAGTAGAAGTAGTAGTAGTAGTATTTTATCATTATTATTATTTTATTACAATCAAGTGTATTATTATAATGACTGTATGTTTATTTCAGAACTCTTCTAAGTTCCCGTTATTCCAAGTCAATGGATCGCTTGGTAGCATTAGAATAGCTCTTTTCTAATTGAGAAGAAAAAAACAAGCGACATGGATTTGATACAGTTTCGACATGGATTTGATATAGTTTTGGTGGAGCCTAGCTCTCCTATATCTGATGCTGTTAAACATGAAACAACATTGTATGTGTACATTAATATACATGGAGAAAACCACCTGCTTACTTCAATGGATTAAAAACACCAGTAAAAATTATTCTGTATCTATGCATCTTAATTATAATTCCTACTGTCAATCTGGACTGAAATGTACAGATGAACATGCATATCTTTTAGTCGACTAATTTTGTCTTACATCTCAATTAGCCATTAGCCTGAGCCAAAAATGGAGCAAAATCAATCTGCCAGCTTATGGCAGAACTCTTTCACCTCTGAGCACAGATGGAAAAAGTCAACAATTTTTAATTCTGAGCATAAATGAACGATTTATTACAAATTTATTTCTTTTCAGGAAGTTTTATTTTTCACATAAAATGTGAAGCGTAATTAAAAAAACAAAACAAAAAAGAAAAACAATTCAAAACAAAACAAAAAAACAAAACAAAACAAAAAATCAAGAAGCAAGAAAGCATTTTTCAAATATATCAAAAGAATGAATAATATATAGTCATAAATGATCTCCCTTTAAAGGAAGTATTCAATGTAAAATTCATGTTCTAACTTCTCTATCATATATTCCCTTTCTTCACGTGGCTATTAATAACAGTAATGAGCTTTTACATGTTCTAATAAAATTTGAGAAAATATCAAAATAAATAGCTGTATACAATGATAATTGATATGAATACTATGAATAGACTTCAGAGTTTCAAGAAAAGCCTTCACATTATTTTTCTTAATGTAGATTGATTCAATAGGAAAGATTGGATTGACATAGAGTGTTAACCTAACTTCTCTTTAACTACTACTTCCTCTCAAAGAAAGAATCAATTCTACATATAACTATTATAACAGACATTTGCAAACACTTCTGATTAATGTCTACAAAATGGCTGTTCCCAAAAAATTTCACTAAGTGTGAAGATTTTAGTTTTGTGATAGAAAGGTGAGCAAAATAATCGATCCAGAAATAATTGTGTTATTATTTATGGGGAATTACTTTACATTTTCATCTTTCTTTTAAAGAAATTCTGATGAACAGGATGCATTTTTTCGGGGGAATCCATAAATAATTTGTATACATTTGGAATGAATTGGTGCTTCAAATAATGAGCAATTAGACAATAAATGGAAAATGAAAAGTTATAAGAGAGAACAACAGAGATCTGAGAAAAAGAAAATCTTCTATTACCTTAGACTTCTGAGTGCACAACCCAACTGATTCAACAAGTGATGGATACTGAACATTCTCAAATAGTTTACTTCAATACATGTACAAGTAATGACGACAAAACTAAACAAAAATAAATCTATTGTTTAAATTTATATGCACTCTTAGACTGTCAATGAAGGAAAAAGTTAATTTACACTTCTCACAACCTTTCTAGTGATACCAAAAAAGTATGAAGGCTTTTCAGATCTACAATATCACTGAAAATAAGAACCATCTTCGACTAAAATAGAAAAAAATAAATCCATATAAAAAATGAGTGAGGAAAAAACAACAAAATAGTTAATTACATGAATCTATAATTAGCTATAACTCTGCAGGTATTTTACATGATATGATTGAAATAGACACTAAACACTTCTTGAAAAACACTTCCTCCCAACTTTCACCACACAAACAGCAGTCAAGTAAACCAAATTGCTGAGAGGAAAAGAAAAAAAAATTCACAAGAGACCTCTTTTCTGTAAACTTTCCAAAACATAATTAAAATGACAGTAGATTTTACAAGATATTATCCTTTTTTTTTTTTAACAAAAGAAATCTGCATTTACTCATATGAAAATTTTAAAAAATATATAAAAAGAAAAGATGTAGGTAGGAATACATCATTTTTATAGTCAATATATCCAATTCTGTTTGCAATAAATGGGACAAGCACAGTGAGCTGTGATAAGCCACTCAAGATGACAATAAGAAAAACATTCTGAGAAATAAAATATCCATTTGGTACACCAGTAGATGAAATCTTTACGCAAGTGTAATATCCAGACTTTAGTCACATCAGCTGGGAAGTTATATTAAAGAAGTTTTATCTCTTCGTCATCGTGTTACCACATCCACTCTGGTCTTGCCATGAATATTGACTCATAGATTTCACAAAATCATGATAATCAAGGTTTCAGATTAAATTTACAAATCAATAGTGGGAATAGTTACTGAAGTTTAATCTGTAACAATAAAACCCCAGGTGACCACCAAAAGAATGTACAGATAACATAAAAAGAAGCCATCATCATTTTATTTAGACTTTCTGCGGCCAAATGACTGACGTCGCTGGTCCAGCTTGCCTTCCATGACAAGAAGCATTTGAGGTGAGTGGCGAACCAAGAGTTTCACTGTGCCTGTGTAAAAGATATATAGATAAATGATCCAGTGTAGAAAAAGGAATTTGTATGATGATGGTACCACTTAAAAACATAGTTTTTCACTCTAGCTAGTCCTCCCTATGACACCTACCACATACAAACAGTTTTTCACTCTAACTAGTCCTCCCTATGACACCTACCACATAAAAACATTATGTTTTTCACTCTAACTAGTCCTCCAAATGACACCTACCACATAAAAACATAGTTTTTCACTCTAGCTAGTCCTCCCTATGACACCTACCACATAAAAACATAGCTTTTCACTCTAACTAGTCCTCCCTATGACAACTACCACATAAAAACATAGTTTTTCACTCTAACTAGTCCTCCCTATGACACCTACCACATAAAAACATAGTTTTTCACTCTAGCTAGTCCTCCAAATGACACCTACCACATAAAAACATTATGTTTTTCACTCTAACTAGTCCTCCAAATGACACCTACCACATAAAAACAT
>JBBPCV010290861.1:0-12423 GCA_037974505.1 Plocamopherus tilesii
ATCTTACTACATCAATCTGTGATGGTCTGGGAAGAGGAAGGATTTGTCCTTTTTTCTTTTTTTTTTTTAACCCTTGTTGGTTTTACTATTTCTAAAAACTCGAAAATAAGCGGATTATCTTGCTTTTTGAATTTTTAAGCTATCCGTTATAGCTTTTTTTTTTCAATGAATTTTTTAAGATGCATTAGAACAAATGATTAAAAAGCATTGTGAAAGGGCTACAGAACTTTCAAACATTTAAACATAAAGCTTGATAATGGGGTAACAAGATCTAGATCTACCAAGTCTGGCTAATATACTAGATCTACTTCTACTACTACTGCTGCCAGTGATGTAGATCACTAGATATTCTAGTGTGAGCCACTATTAGTTCAGTACTCGATGCACTTGGTCTGGACTAAGAATAAAATCTACTTCAAGGCTAAACCTAATTGAAAAGAAAATGGTGGATTAAACCAAATCTCTTCTTCGTCTTCTTAATAAAAAGCTGACAAAGTCAGTTCACTGAATATTCTTGTCAATGGTCCGAAAAGTAATTAGACTACTAGTATTTAATATGTTATTGTTGAACATTAAGCTTCTGTTTAAAATCTGCTTTATCTTTACCATATTTTACATTGATTGATAGTTTATTTCTTAATCTGAGAGTAGGGAATAGTATGAATACAAATTACTATCTACACTTGAAGATGGTAATTGAAATGTTTGGCACAAGATCTAGCATGGTTATTTGTCATTTTGTATTCTTCTAGTGGTAATACTGCTTTGCCATTAATTGTCATGAAAAGAATAGTAACCTTATTTCTAGCTCTTTGTCCTTTGAGTGGAATCCATTGCAATATGTTCATATTTATTTTTGTGTTACCTGTGTGGTTGTTGTTTATAAATCTTATTGCATTTTTTTGTATTTTCTCTATATCATCTCTTTGGTTTGATAAGTGGATACCAAATAGCCCTCTGTAATCTAGGATTGGTTTTACAAACATTTTGTAGCAAGTATCTTTAACATGTTGAGGTATTTCTTAGTATCCAAGTACTAAGCCTTTAAGAAGTTGAAAGGACTTGTAAATTATCACTAATAAATTATTGTAGATCAAGTTGAGCAACCAACCAGTTGATGATTTACCAAATGATGTACGGTCAAGAGAAGGAATTGCTGTTTTTTTGTTTTTTTTTATGGACAAGTAGTTTGGTCCAAATCATTTTATAACATTATCTTTATGTTCCAAAATATTTGTAATTGAAAATGAAGACTTTCTCTTCGCAGATATTAAGAAGTTTGGTTTTGTAAAGTGTGAATTATTTTTTTTAGTGAAAGCGGATCTATTCAATGAGCACCGAATCTGAGTGAAGTGTATGAATACATGAATTGTCTTGTCAGAAAGGGAAGGAAATCTGCTTTGTTTTGATATGCGAAATTATCTGTTTGTGCTTTCTTAAAATGTATGTCACAAGAAACATGAGTCTTGACAGTCAATTCACAGTCGCTGATTGATCATAATGTGGCAGATATAGAATTTGACCAAGCATCATGTATCATCAAATTGTGAATAAAGTAGATTTCTGTTTTGTTCCAAATCTTTGTGGTTGAAAGATTAATCATTTCAGAGTAAATAACAATCGAAACTGAAAATTGACAATTTAGACTGAGATTAGTCTTTTCAGCCTGTAACTTTATAATGGACTCAGTGACAATTTTGCACTTTTCCCTGGGCCTTACACAAATTTGAATGCTTGTTTTGTTAGGTTAGTCATTGATAATATAAATGCAATTTCTTTTTTTTTTTGTTCAGCTTTAAAATCACTTGGTAAATGTTGTTTGAAAGCTTGTTGATATGATTAGCAACTTGCACACATACCTATTTTGAAAAAGATGTCAAAACTTCTTTATCATATTGCTTGAAAATGAAAATTTAAGAGGTCTTTTTGTTCCTTGAAAAATAGAGACTGTCTTAGAACTAATACCATACTATATCCATATGCTTTTCTTTTATCTACTTGAATGCAGAGGAAATTGAGGAGAGCGAAAAAGAGAATAAAAAAGAGAAAGAAGCTCTATCAGATGATCGTTGGCAGCTTTTATACAAGACATTACAGCCTTTTCTCCGTCCATATGGTGATAGCAAGACTGGGAGGCTGGACTTCTATCACAGAGCACTCAGTAAAGCTGTTCGTAAAAGGTAGTTGAATTTGTTTTGTGTTCAGTAAGTCATGAGCTTACTGAAGTGGTTCTTGAGTTTTTAAAATGTGAATTTATGAAGAACGGAAAAAATACATTTTATGTTTTGTTTTTATTTTTTAAATTTTATTTTAATAGAGTTTTTCCCCATGAAAATAATTGTCTAGTAGCAATTTAACAAAAATATGTTGAGGGTAGTTTTTGTCTTCTCATTATATCAGTGTAAGTAATTTGGAAATCTTCACTGTTTCAGAAGGAAAGGAAATTGCTAGAAGTTGTAGATTGAATCATTTTGCCATTGAAATTTGATAATAAAAATGAATTGAAATTAAATTTCTTTTCATCTTTTTAATATTGTTTGACTAATTATTTCAACTTAGATGACTAGTGAAATCAAATACTAGTCATACATACTGAACAAAAT
Source organism: Plocamopherus tilesii (assembly GCA_037974505.1). Lineage (NCBI taxonomy): Eukaryota > Metazoa > Mollusca > Gastropoda > Nudibranchia > Polyceridae > Plocamopherus > Plocamopherus tilesii. The sequence continues at coordinate 2,604 of JBBPCV010290861.1, forward strand.
CATAGTAAGTAATGAGAGCAGTAATCATTTTATGTAAAAGAATATCTTTTATGACTAAATTATAAATGAAAAAAAAAAGCATCTTAATTCTCATAGCAATGTTTTTTAATGACATGTAGAAAGAGAATAAAATTTTATCTTCTAAAAAAAAAAACTCACTGCCAGATATTTTACAACAACAAGTGACAGTGACTCAGGCAAGACACAGAAATCAGGCATCTACTATTTTTGGCACTCAAGACTAGCTGCTTTCTTTCGTAATCACAAAGATGTGAAACGAATGGTGGAAGAATATCCTCATCACTTGGCTTGTCTGGATGACAAATTTCATCTGGCTCAGTGTCTTTGTGACTGGAGGGTCTTTGACCAGCTGTATCAAGAGGAATACAGCTCTCAGCTGATGGCCTACTGGAGGAAGGTGAGAAGCAGCATGTGATGTATATGACTACTGTAATATAATGTTGTAGTTCACTTTTGCATGAGTGTTGCAAGGTTTGGAATCCCATATTTGACCTTTATGAAAATTTTCACAGCCATTGTTGATTGTATTTATCCAGATCTATGCAAACTTCCATGAAAATCACTTTATTTGTTGTTGTTTTTTTTGTTTTTTAGACATTACTGCCTGCAGTTCAGCACATTTTTTTAAAGTCACACTATATCATTCATGGAATGTATAATAGAGAAAAGATGTTAAGAATAATGTTTTTAAAATAATGAAGGGGATTAATAAAGCTATAATTTTGAACTGTGTTCATCTATCAGAATTTTTGTTGTTGTCTTTGAGCATTTCCACAATTTTTTTTCTGTAAGTTTCAAGCCCAGATTAAAAAAAAAAATGTAAATATAAATTGCTTTGCTTTGCTATGTTTTCTCATAAGCAGTGATAACTCATGCTTCTGAGATAGCTGCATGGTCATAATTATAGTGAGGGTGTGTATTAGATTTTAAGAAAGGCACACCTTCTTTGTTTTGTATTTTGAATGCTATCATTGTGATGTAGAACCAGCTGATTTCAATATGGCTCTGATTTATCAGCAATGGTTTCCTTATTGTGGCTTTGTTTTTTCATGAATGCAATTTCCTGGTTTTCTATAATCATTATTTTTTTTATTTATATAGATTGGGCCCATTTCAGAGATGGTATCAAGTTATGAAACTTCCCTTAAAAAATTTGAGGAGGATGATGCTGTGAATGAAGCTGCAGTGTCATTGCGTTATGAAAAAGTGTGCAGAGTAACGTAAGTGGTATAAACTTGACTGCATGGATGTAGATGGTGTTAATATTTTTTATAAAGACTTAATGTCACCTTTATGTAGCATGTGGGTCGTTAATCAGCAGTTAAGTCAGACATAAAGCAACCCATAATTGACATAATGTGACCCATAATTATTCATATTAATTTGAGGAAGCCTGGAAGGGGGCATGTGAATTGATTATCTTGAAAACAGTTTAAACAGGTGTTTGGTAATTGTGCATTGCCTATTTTTCCAGTTTTATCTTTACAAGGAAATGATGATATCAGACATAAGTATAATATTATGAAGACTCCTGACTACTTGGTATCTCATTACAATTGAGGGTTTTATGAAATACATGAACAAATATGTTACTGGACAATTGAGAGCTTTTTTTTTTTAGAAAAAATATTTATTTGGTCTGTGTGTGTACCCCTTTTCCATGTTTTGTAGAATACAAGCAGGCAAACATCAGGATGCTCTAGAGTTGCTGAAGACTGCAATGAAAATTGAGGAGAAAGAACTTGGTGCACGGCCTCATAGAATGGTTGAACTTTATGCTCTTATGTCAGAAATTTATGATGAGGTAAATCACATGCTTTGTAGGTAAGGGCTAGAGTCAAAGATAGGTAACATGAATAAATCCACATTAATTGTATTTCTGAAGTTTTTGATCCTATATTATGAGCTGTTTTAGTTATTGGTTGTTTTGTATATCATATATTATGTATTTTGATATATTAAGTAAAATTCACTACTGAGAATATTATCTTTATACATATCATTTTACAAGATTTTAAAAATATGTTGGTGGAGAAAGTAAGGGTCTCATGTTAATCTAATTTTTATTCTCGATTAAAAGCTGTAAAATCTATAAATATATGTTATATATAATATATGGTACATTAAATTGATACTTCCTCTGTTTTTCTTTCTCCTTAAGAAATTGAAGCTGAATGACTTTGTGTCGAGAAGTCAACTCCCAGACCTGCGCAAAACAATACACTATGCAAAGAAATCAATACACACCAGAAAAACTCTACCAGGAACTTATCATAAGGTACATTCTGGAGAAATTTTCTACAACTCGTCAAAATACTTTTCACCACTCATCAATTTTTGTTGGTTCACTAATCTGCCTGGCTGTTGTGGTTTCTTAGTAATGATACAGTGGAGTCCTCTTAAAGGGAACTCTTTGGGACCAGAAGAAAGGGTTCACTTTATCTGAGGTTCAGTTTAATAATTTTGATATCAAAATCAGTGGGAGAGCCCAAGTGTGCAATAATGAAGGCAGTGTAAATGATGATTAGGGAGAGTGGCATGCAGACAGGCAGAACACATCATGTGATGGGCCGGCCTAGTCTTGTCTAGTCATGCCTCTCACTTTTCAGACTTCTCTGATGCAAGGTGGTGACCTCATGAATATGCTGGCAGGGTTGGTGTGCTAGTGTTACGGATGTGCACAAGTAAGCAGAATGCACCATAGGGCAGGGTTGAGGCCCAGAAACTATAGCACGGGCAGTAATGGGTCCGGAGTGGAGGTGGGGTCGGGGAACAACACTTTCTGATTGCTGTTGCCAATGCTGAGCTGGGATTGTCTGCCAATGCTCGAGGCAAGGAATTTTATTTTCACAGCATGGCGACAGTGACAGTGTCGGTCCGTTCTTCTCTTTCACTCATTTTGGATATTCACTTTATCGGATTTCACCGTGAAATCGTTCATTTTATCCACCATTTTCTTACTTAAACAAATAGCGTCTCAATCATGACCACAGAATATTATTCACTGTAACCACTGATGTGTATTCTGTGTCTTCCCTAGTTCAAATTAGGGGTATCCCTCATGCGGCTGGCATTTAACATGAAAAGCTGGGACTCGTGTGGAGGTGGTCCAGAGCTCTCAGGAGAGAATGCTGTTGAGGAGGGCAACAAGTACATCGATCGTGCTTTGAAGATATTCTTGGAGGTAAGTTCTTCTCTTATTCCTTTTGCTTTGCTTTTAATGACTTGTATGTAAAAATGCTAAAATTGACAGTCTTCACTTTGATAAGAAAACACTTATCATTAGATTACAAACTAAATTTCTTTTTATGTTTTTTTTTTGTTTTGTTCTACATATTTTGAAAGAATAATTAACTCTGTTATGAAATTCTGTGTAATCATTATGAACGCAAATGTTGGCACAGTAATTTTGATAACCATACAGGAGTTAGTGTGAATAGCAAGTTTATCTGTTTGAGATAGAATCTACTCAGCTTTTATTTATTACACTGAATGTGAAAAATATTTTGCCACCTCATCAAATTGTATGAAAGATCTCTCGTTTGTCCTTACATATGCTTTCCCCCCTCATATCCATTATATTTCTCAGTTGAATGACCTGGGTCATTATGCGGAGGCCTTGATGACCAAAGGTGTGCTGGCCAAGAGAGGCAGCATGGAACAGTTAAAGGTAAAGCTTTAATTCATTACTTAAATTGAACATTGTTATCTTGTTGATAATGACATCACAATGATTTTGTACAAGCTCTAGTAGTAATTGCCACTGATATTTAGAATGTCATTGTCGTAGACTATTAAGGTAGTTTAAAAAAAAAAAAAAGTCGGATATGATTTGGTCTTGTCAATTATCTTATGCATTATGAAACAAACATCTCAAAGTTGTTTTTAGTTTGTTTATATAGTTTTTGTTGTTGTGTAGTTTTTGTTTTGATCTTTATCTGTCTGTCTGTGTGTTTGTGAGTATGCTTTTGTCTGGATGTTTTCTTCTTCTATAGGAATAAGAAATGTAGGTTTTCCTTATTATTTTGGTATTGCAATTCTTCACAGCTTTACAACCAAGCCATGGAATTATGTATGCAAATGTACGGAGAGCTACACATCCTTACCTCAAGACTTTATATCAATATTGGAATTGTCTATGAAGACAACAGGGTGGGTTTTGTGTCATGTATTTATGTGTCATTTTCTTAAATCATCTACTTTGTTCAGTGAGATAATTTCTACTCTGTTTTCAACTCTATCTGGCATGATTTATTTTTCTTTCTCTAGGGACTTTTCTATAACTGTACTAAATTAAGTTCCTCTACATTAAGTAAAATGATTTGATCATACTGTTAAGAGTCAGGGTGAATTTATTTCATGGCCATTTCTGTTTCTTTTTTTTTTTATGTAGAGCATGTATTAGTTTTTATCAATGTCCAACTAGTAGGACCTGTTAATTTGCAATCTGTTGAGAAATTTGGAACATGGACTCTTGAATGGCCACTACAGAATAAGATGAAACATTTTATAAAGCCAACAGATTTTTAGGGAATGATAGAACATTCTCAGATGAATATGTGTGTATATGTCAGTCAATTTCATTAACATTATTATTGTTGCTGTTATTTTTTGTTATCATCATTATTGGTCATAATAACTAATTTGTGACAACTACTACTACTCGGCCACCACCACCACTACCGTCAGCGGTGGTGGTAGGGATGGTGCCGGTGCCGACTACTACTAACTACTACATATTACCGCCGCCACTACCATTACCACTACTTCCACTACTGCCTCTACACCACTGCTACTGCCACTGTTATTATTATTATTGTTATTATTATTATTATTATTATTATTATTATTATTATTATTATCATCATCATTATCACTATCATTATTAGTTATTGTTGTTGTTGTTGTTGTTGTTGTTATTGTTGTTGTTGTTACAATTACTAGTCCTATGGTTGAAACATGAATGTATGCAGGATAGGACAATCAAATATTTGTATTTGAATGTGTGTAATGTTTATGATTTAATTGATGGAAATTGAAATGCAGGTGGGCAGTGTGGTCTAATGTTTAGATGCTCAGCTCATAATCGAAAGGTTGCGGCTTTGAGTCACGCATGGACCCTTGGGAAAAATTTCCAGATACACCATATTTTCCTCACCCCACTCAGGTGCAATGATTACCTTGTTGTAAAGCAGCATTTTCTTCATCCAAAAAATGATATATTGCACTCCACTAGCTGCATGTTCAACTTGTTTACGTGTTCAATGTTGCTGCTGACTGGGGACCCCCTGTAGATCACTTTGAGCACATTTTAATTTTAGTGGGTTTTGTGCTGCATAAAATCTCATATTTATTTCTTATATTTATTTCTATGTATGATGAAAATTGAAATGCAAGTGAACAAGATATTTTTTATGAATGGACTGTTTTGACTGTCTTGACAGGATTATAAAAGGTCCTACCAGTATTTTAAGAAATGGGCCCGTCTCAGTGAAGAAATCATGGGACCTGATCATCCCAAAACTCTCAGGGCAAAAGGAGTTTTAAGAGAGTCTCGTTATCGTAGGATTGCCATAGAACTTGGTGAATGGGTAGAGGATGAAGACCCAGCACAGGTCAGTGTAATTTTCTGTATTTGGCTGAAATATAATGTAATTTGTCAGTGCCAAGACAAGAATTTTTTTATTTTTTTATTTTTGTTTGTCTGGTCCTTTCTTTTTTAATATTTGTATTTAATTTGATTTTGTCTTCAGTGCATCTCACCGTCACCACTGTTTGTAAATCAGTTGTAAAGTAAGAATTTGTTGTTTTTTTAATTCACAAATACAATTTTCTTTTAAATTTACGCTCGAGGTATACATCAATTCTGAATCAATGAACCAAACTTATTTTGTTTTTCGTTTTCAGCATCATTGACAGAGAACAATTTATTATTTCATCAAAATGCCTTTAATACTCTCAAAAGCATTTCACAATCTCAAAAGTAATATCTGACAAAGAATATTTGTACAGCATTGACAAATTGCTTCTGTGATAATTTTCAGGAAACTGATGATGAGGAAGAGCGGTCTGAATGCAGTGATATGGAACTCGAGCATAACTATGATGATACTGTCAACAACTGTCTCATTGTCAGCCAAGATGAAACATCCTTGGAGCCTTTGATTGAAGAAGGCTCATCTCAACCAACAGATACCTCCAGTGAGACTACTGGAGAGTCAACTCAAGAGCAGGCTTCACCAATGTTCAACATAATTCCTTTGTTACCAAACTCTTTCATGGCAAATTTCCCTCCATCTCCTCCAGCTGGCCAGTCAAGACAGACAGGAAGCAGTCGCCGGCTTAGGAATCAGCCTCGCGATTCTGCCAGCTACCTCAGGTCTCGGCTGGAAAGGAATAACGCCATAAGGAGGGGTTTGTCTTCCAGCCAGCAGAGCCCCTCCCAGATGACTGCCTCACATTCTCCAACTCGTCCTGAAAATGTGCAGACTCCCGTGGCCAGTATCCCAACTGACTCGGTGTTAGACAGCAATCAGAGCTCGGGGAGTGAGAATCCTAGTGATGTGGCTTGCAGCTTGGGCAACCTTCTACGGGAGTTGAATATGAGTGGAAGTGCTGCCTTTACAGCCAATCCTAGTCTGTCTGAACAGCTTGGTGATCACACAGCAAGCCAGGATGATAACCCTTCCTTGTCTAATGTTTCGTTTGAGAATTTCCTTATTGATATCAATCAATGCTTCATGAGAGAGGCTTCTCAACTTTTCTCAAGAGCGAGTGAGAATGAGCGTTCAGGAACAGGCACTGAACCCAGTGCGGACATGGTAAGAGCAGCGTTCAATGAATTCATTGCCATGGAAAGAGTGTCTGGCAATGAGACCGATCAGAGAGAGAATAGGTTTAGACCATACTTAACTCCAAACAGCTCAGAAGACAGTCTTGGTCAAATTTTTTCCAATGGATATGTTCCTAGTGATGAGGATGAGAGGAGGGACAATGACAGGAGGGACGATTCGGACCATGAGGGTCATTCGGACAGCGAAAATTTTTATGATGACAATTTTGAGGATTACGATGAGCATTACATAATTGGTGGTGATGGTCATGCTACAGAGGACCTCATTGGGGAGACTGACGTTAATGAAGAAGAAATCCTGGCTGTAGAAGGGGTTGAAGGTGAAGACAATAGGTTATTAACGGAAACCATTTCTGACAGTAATTCAAGGGACAGAGATTCAACTGACAATCGCTATGCTTTTGATTATATTCTAGACAACACATCAGGAGAATTACAGGAAGACAGACTTTTCAGAGACAGCAGAGCAAGGAGTCCTCCAAGGTGTTGAGCAACTTAACCAATACATATATTATATATATATGCACCATCTTCAAGTGATCAAAGAAATATTTAATTTTTTTTTTTTTTTTACTCCACTGTGAAGTTATTATATATGGGACATTTAACTTTTCCGTTTGTTTATTTTTCATGGAATATAATTTAAAAGATTAATTCAAAGAAACAAAAACAAAACAAAACAATTGATCTATTGACACAGTATAAAACAAAGACAAACTCAGATTTTAAAAGATTGTTGAACCTTTTCAGATCTCATCTTGCTCATTCTGTTAAATCATATCAATGTTTTGAATATTTTAACTGATAATGTACAAAGAGTTATGTTGCTATCTATGCCTTTAAATTATATGAGGCCATTTTTACATTCAGAATGTGGGAAAAGACATGCACTAGTTAGAAAAGTATCGTTATTCTATTTGGTGAAACTGAGAGGGATTGAGAGGAAAAGAAATATATTGGTGATATGTCGGGTGAACCAAAAAAAAAAAAATAATTGCATGCATCCAACTTTAAAAGCAAATATATGTTATCTCCTGCAATACTGTTCTGATTACAATTTCGCATGGTACACTTTTAGAGCTATTTAATGGAAACATTATGTGAGGAAAGGAAAAAATCGCTGCAAAAGATGGTAGTAATCATGGCATTAATAAGGCTGGTTAAAAAAAAAAAATGAAGTACTGAGCAAAGTGAAAATTTTTTTTTACCTGTAGATTTTTTCTAAACCATCATTTGATTCACTCTCCTGCTGAATATTTGGTTTTAGCCTCTTTTTCTAGAGGGCATCAGATTTCTTTGAGTCTTATTTGTTTCCAGCTCATGACAATTTTTCTTTTCACTCATGGAATTCCACACAAAATAGTCCATTGGGTTTAAATAAGAAAAAAGGGATGGCCATTCATCTTCCTTTATGAAGCCAACGGCATTTATTGGTAAGAAAGTCTGAGTTGCATGACATTTTAGAGGTGGCAACAACTTGTCATAAAATAATATTTATTTGGATATAAGCACTCCAAATCTAGTACTAGTACCGGTAATAACTGATTTTGAAGCAGCTGAATTAACTTTGGTATTTAGAGTAGGGTGCTTAATGTGGATTTGATATAATGCGGTTAAAATATTGAAACAAATCTGTTCATTATTACTGATGATATTAGTGGTCAAAGTACGGTGCAGTTTGTTTTTTGTTTTTGTTGGTTCACCTGATTTTGGTTCTTTGAAAAGTAGGGGTCATGTCCCTGCCCTGGTATGTAATGTTTTATAACAAAAGCTGTTTTGTAATTTTCAAGTATTGAGTAGATATGCAGTGATACACAAAAATTCAGGACGGGGAGCTCACAATGAGCACTAAATTTTTTAAAGAAAAGAGATATATATATATATATATGCAATGCAGCACATATTCGTCAAACTTGTCGGGGCAACAGAAATAGTTTCAGTTTCAAGAGTAAGAGCAGTTAATTTTCTTTTCTCTGCTATTTTCCTGTCGAACTACCGGTATTGATGGTTTCAAAATATTAGTACAGAACAGTAGATCTACCTAATATTAATGGGCTACAACTGGACCACACACGTGTAATGTTCTAGTAGGCATAATCCTATCAAACGTCAGCATAGTATAGGCTATATTTTAAGTTGCCAAACACCACTGTAATGGCAATTTCAAGGCATGTATAGTCTATGATAGACCAGGGGTGTGTTCAGATGATACTAGTAGAAGTAGTAACATCTCTACTGCGGCCTAGGTGAGCATCATATTTTGTCTGCATGATGTGGACTATTTTTAGTCACAGGTTCATGGGCTTTTCAGACGACTAAAAGAGGGAAAAAATTGCTTGCACTGATTGAGCAGCAGGCAGAAAGTTTGAGGAATCTGTGAATAGCTCGACTAATGCGTGAAATATTCAGGACAATGCAGTTTGTTTGAGGAATCCGTATATTCGACGGAAATGTGCTGCGCTGTTTATATATTTGTTTTTAATGTGTCATGCAAACATATCAGTGTATACAGTTTCTTTTTAAATATATTTTTCACTTCCAAAATATTACAAATTTCATAATTAAAAAAACAAACCCAAAAACCCGAAATGACACAGTTCTTTATTATATTTATATTATGTGGTATTGAAAAGTTAAGATAATCCCCATTCATTGATATTTTGAAGAACTCCCTTTTTTTCATATGGCTTTGAACTCTTGAAAATGAAATGTTTCTTGATAAATGTTCTAATTATTAAAGGTCAATTGCACATTAGCTGTTGGCTACTAAATACACCCTGAATAAAAAGATAACATGTTGGCATTAAACAGCTCAATGATGTTGTGATCAATGCAAATTTCATTTGGGTCTTTTGTTTAATTTCCAATTCTAAGGGTGATAGTGGCAATGTTGAGAATAAATTTATTTATCGTGCAAAGTAATCTATACTTTTAGCTGTCAAAATT
>JBBPCV010291971.1:0-12413 GCA_037974505.1 Plocamopherus tilesii
AAAAAAAAAAAAGGGGGAAAAAAAAGAAAAAAAAAAAAAAAAAAAAAAAAAAAAAAAAAAAAAAAAAAAAAGGGGCACCCCCCCCCCCCCCCCCCCCGAAAAAATACAATGAATAGTAGACCAAAAGACCAAATCAAACAATCTACAAAGAACAGTCATTGTCAGTAACATTACCACAAATGCGACGACGACGACAGCGACAACAACAACAGCAATACTACACAAACCCCACCGAGAGACGGACATTGGGCCATAAGTTTACTCTAGATAGAACAGTGTCTAGATCAAGATCGTTATCTTTCTATCTGTTCGTCTAGCCTACTTTCAACATACACTTTACTACACCTAGCTAGATATCCGCCAGCACGTACCTAGAAATGGTCGTGTCAAGGAAAATGGCAGACAAGGGGTTTTCGGAAGAAGTCAAACGGCAAACAAGGATCTTGATTTTGCCCGTGTGATAACACCGAGATATACACACGATACGACAAAAAGGATTGCAAATGAAGATAAAGGAAATGAATCGTTCTTTATTTGATTTATCTGTCAGAATTCAGATTGTTAGAGCCCAACGTGAAAATCAACAAATGCCAAAGCAAACGAAAGTAAGGACTGTCAGAGCATAGAGGGCATAACCAATAATGTCATTTTTTGATAAATGGTTTAACATTAATTGTAATCGATTTTAATAGATAGATAGACAGACAGACAGACAGATAGATAGATAGATAGATAGATAGATAGATAGATGGATAGGTAGATAGATAGATAACTAGATAGATAGATAGATAACTAGATAGATAGATAGATAGATATATAGATAGGTCAATAGATGGAGCGATTCAGTTCAAATTGCCGGATTTTTTCCCTTTCTCTCCCTTTGTGCATTTTCCGGACGCCTTCAGAGCACATGCCCCATTATACTTATAACGATATTTCAAGACTGACAATTTGAAGAGACCAACCAAAACAAAACAAAGCAAAAACACAAAACAGCAACGAAAAACCGCACGAAAGACCCCACAAAAGCAACAACAACAACAACAACAAACAACAAAAATCCAAACAAAACAAAGAAAAATAGAAAACAACTCAAAAACAGAACATCAACAACAACAACAGCAACAACAAAACATACAAAAGAAAACAAACAAATGCAAATGCAACCACGCCCAAGGAAAACTCTTAACAGCCATTCATGGTTCTAGACGATACGGCAACACTGGCAAGCAAAAGGCGTCCATGGTAACTGCTAACAGTAAACCCCACGATACCTGCCTAGTCGGACAAATAGGAGACGAAAAAGATGGATGGACGGATGGATGGGTGGATGATGTTTGGATGGTACATGGATGGATGGATGGTTGGGATAGACTGATGAGTTTGGGGATGTTTGGCTAGGTAGATGTATAGATGGACAGATAGATTCTGATGGGTGGTTGAAAGGATGGATGGATAGATGGAGAGAAGGTGAATGGATTGTAATATAGTTGGATGGATGGATGGAGAAAAACGGATGGATGGATGGATGGATGAATTAATAGATTTATGGATGGGTGGATGAATGGGTTGATGGATGAGAGGACAGATATGTCTATAGAAGATGGTTGGATGGTTGAATGTACAGGTAGGTGGACAGATGGATGGGTGAGAGTATGGATTTATGAATGAATGAATGGATAGATGGATGAATGGATGGCTAGGTGGAGAGATGGATAGATGGATGGACGAATGGATGGATATGTGGGAAGATGGATAGATGGATGGTAAGTTGGGCAGATGGATGGACGGATCATTGGATGGATGGTTAGATGGATAGGTTGGCAGATTGATGGATGGGGATAGGTGGGCAGATAGATGGATGGGAGGGTGAATGAATGGATGATTGCACGGATGGATGGGTGGATGGGTGGATGGATGGATGGATAGCTGGATAGATAGATGGATGGATGTCTGGAAGGATGGATTGATGGATGGCTGGATGGATAGGTGGACAGATGGATGGATAGGAGGATAGATTGGGCAGATAGATTGATGGGAGTGTGAATGGATGGATGATTGCACGGATGGATGGGCAGATGGATGGATGGATGGATGGATTGATGGATTAATGGATGGATGGATGGATGGATGGATGGATAGATGGATGGATGGGTGGATGGATGGATGTGTGGGTGGATAGATCGATGGATTAATGGATGGATGGATGGATAGATGGATGGATGGGTAGATGGATGGATGGATGAGTAGATGAATGCCTGGATGGGTTAATGGATGGATGGATGGATAGACAGATGGATAGATGGCTGCATGGATGGACGGATAGATGGGCAGATGGATAGATGGATGGTTAGGTGGGTAGTTGGACGGATGGGAGGGTGGATTGGTGAATAGATTGATGATTGCACGGATGGATGGATGGATGGATGGAAGGATGGATGGATGGATGGATCGATCGATGGGTGGATGGATGGACGGATGGATAGATGGGCAAATGGATGATAGGATGGATGAATGGATGGATGGATGGATAAATGGATAGGTGGGCAGATGGATAGATGGATGGATGGGTGGATAGATGGGCAGATGAATGGATTGTAGGATAGTTGGGCAGATGGGTGGATGGGAGGATAGATTGGTGAGGGATGGATGATTGGATGGATGGATGGATAGATGGATGGATGGATAGATGGATGGATGGATAGGTAGGCAGATGGATAGATAGATCGATGGACGGACGGACGGATGGATAAATGGGCAGATGGGTAGATGGATGTTTAGGTAGGCAGATGGATAGATGGATGGATGGATCGATGATTGCATGGATGGATGGATGGATGAATTGGTGGATGGATGGTTGGATGGATGGATCGATGATTGCATGGATGGATGGATGGATGAATGGATCGATAGATGGATGGACGGATAGATAGGCAGATGGATGGATGGATGGATGGATAGATGGACGGATAGATGGATCGGTGGGCAGATGAATGGATGGGAGGATAGGTGGGCAGATGGATGGATAGGAAGATAGATTGGTGAATGGATGGATGGATGGATGGGTGGATGGGTGGATGGGTGGATGGATGGATGAATGGGTGGATGGATGGATGGATGGATGGATGGGTGGATGGATGGATGGAGGGGTGGATGGGTGGATGGATGGGTGGATGGATGGACGGGTGGATGGATGAATAGGTGGGCAGATTGATGGAAGAGTGGTTAAGTAGTCTGATGGATGGATGGGAGGATAGGCCGGCAGATGTCAGGATGGGATGGATGGATTTTTGAATGGATTGATGATTGGATGAAGGATGGATGGATAAATAGATGGATGGATGGATGGACGGATGGATGGATGGATGGATGATTGTGATGGATGAGTGAATTGGTGTTGGGCGGATGAATGGATTGAGCATAGGCGATAGATGGAAGAATGGATCGGTGGATTCGTGGATGTGTGGATGTGGATGGATGTGTGGATGGGTGGATGGATGGATGGATGGATGGATGGATAGATGGATGGATGGACAGATGGATGTATGGGTGTGTGGATGGATGAGTGAATAGGTGGGCAGATTGATGGAAGAATGGATCGGTGGATGCGTGGATGTGTGGATGAATAGATGGATGGGTGGGTGGGTAGATAAAATGGATTGGTGGATGGAAGGATGGGTGGATGGACGTTGGATGGATGGGTGGATGACTGGATGGATGGGTTGATGGATGGCGGGATGGATGGATGGATGGATGTCTGGAAGGATGGATGGATGGACGGATAGATGGATGGATGCATGGATGGATGGATGGATGGATGTATGGATGGACGTATAGATGGATGGATGCATGGATGGATGGAATGGATGGATGGGAGATAAATGGTTGGATGGGTGGACGAATAGAAGGATGGTAGATAAATGGATGAATGGGTGGACGAATGGAAGGATGGCTGGATGGGTAGATGAATGGGTGGATGAGTGGACGGAAAACTTGGTGGATGGATGGATGGATGGATGGGTGGATGGATGGATGGAATGGACGGATGGGAGATGAATGGTTGGATGGGTGGACGAATAGAAGGATGGTAGATAAATGGATGAATGGGTGGACGAATGGACGGATGGCTGGATGGGTAGATGAATGGGTGGGTGGGTAGACGGAAAACTTGGTGGATGGATGGGTGGATGGATGGATGAATGGTTGGATGGATGGATGGATGGATGGTTGGATGGATGAATGGATGAGTTGATAGATGGATGGATGGACAGATGGATGTGTGGGTGTGTGGATGGATGTGTGGGTGTGGGGATGGATGGGTGGATGTGTGGATGGATAGGTGGGTGTGTGGATAGATGGGTGGGTGCATGGATGGATGTGTGGGTGGGTGGATGGATGTGTGGGTGTGTGTATGGATGGGTGTATGGATAGGTGGGTGGATGTGTGGATGGATGGGTGGATGTGTGGTTGGATGGAGGATGGGTGTGTGGATAGATGGGTGGATGGATGGATGGGTGGATGGATGGATGGATGGGTGTGTGGATGAATGGGTGGGTGTGTGGATGGTTTGATGGGTGTGTGGATGGCTGGGTGGATTGGTTTAGAGGGCGGGGTAGATGGGTGGATATATGGTTATGATATGAATATATGAAAGTGACAACGAATGAATGAGTAGAAGGATGGATGGATGGATGCCCGGTGGGTGGGTAGAAAGATGGACAAGTTGGTAGATGTGTTGAATAATTGGATGGGAAGAGTATCGGATGGATGGATGGATGATTAGATGGAAGGTAGGATAGAAAGATGAATGGGTGAATGGATGGATGGAAAGAATTTCGGATAGAGAGATAGATAGATGGATGGATAGGTTCTACGGATGAATGGAGATATGCATAGATGGGGGGATTCGATGGATGGATGGATAGATGGATAGATGGATGGATGGGTTTGATGAATGAATGGATATAATATGGATGGATGGTTTCGATGTATGATTGAATATATGGATGGATGGATGGATGGATAAGGTGATGAATGGTTGGAAAGGTTGACGGATGGATGGATAGTGTGGATTGGATGGGTGGATGGATGGATGGATATATTCCATGAATTCAATGCTTTTCCCGGCGCAACTTTCCTCTGTATTTCAACAATTATGTCCTTGTTTTGAAGTCGCTCCATATTAAAACCACTCACCACTCTACGCTTTACGTTTATATACAGGATTTCCAATGGCCTAGATTTTAAACATTGCGAAAACGCAAATGAGGCATCCATCTATCCATCTATCCATCCATCCATCCATCAATCCATCCATCCATCCATTAGTCCAGCCATCCATCCATCCAGCCGTCCATCCATCCATCCATTAGTCCGTCCATCCATCCATCCATCCCTCAATCCATCCATTCATCCATCCATCAGTCCAGCTATCCATCCATCCGTCCGTCCATCTGTCCATCTTTCTATCTATCTATCCATCTATCTATCTATCTATCTATCTATCTATCTATCTATCTATCTATCTATCTATCTATCTATCTATCTGTCTGTCTGTCTGTCTCTCTGTCTCTCTGTCTGTCTATCTACAAGTATCTATATATCTGTCTGCCTGACTCTCTCTAAATATATATATGATTGTAAAAGGGCCTAAATACGACTAATTGGGTTTGTGTAGTATTTCAACTGACGGTTTTTGAAGTTGCTCCAACCGGATTCTCCATGATGAAATCTTGCTGTGACATCTCTGTATTCCCGAGGTACGCACCCCATGGTGTTCAACTAAGCATCTCGGAAGCAGAAGAGTTTATGAAACTCTTGTTTATACTTTGAACTCATAGTATAATAGACCACTATGTTGACGGAAGAGTTGACGGTTTCAAGCAAGAAGATGATGGCCGCGAGGACTTTATAGAGGTTGTAATAGCGTCCCATGTAGCCAATTTCCGGTACGAAGCACCGCATGTAGACGAGAAGCATAACAGGGCCAGTGCATACGAGGTATATGGTGCAGACGAGAGTGATCATACGGGATATTTTCTTCTCTTTTCGGGACGACGCCGGAAGTGGTGCTACGTTGGGGTCCTTGGTCTCCAATGGGGATTTTGCCAGGTGTTTGTCGTCGTAGTGCCGGCTAGATATTTCTTGCTCATGCTGCCGCTGCTGTTGATGGTGGTGGTGATGCTGCTGCCGCTGTTGTTGTTGTTGTTGTTGTTGTTGTTGTTGGATATGGGAAGCATTGGACGATACCTGGCTGCTGCCAGATGTGGCAATGGACTTCCGCCACTTTTTGGAGATGTTGATCTTGGACACTGTGATTTTCGTGCACACCGTGATGATCACCAAGCAGACGGTCGGAAGAATGATGCCGTTGATGTAATTGGCCAGATCCTCAATTATTTCCTTGTGGTCAGTGAAGACTAAGACTAACTTGGTCACGTTTTTACCTTCCAGAAATTTCCATCGTAGCTGGTGGGAATAGTAGACCGGGGAGTAGGTGAGGAACATGATGACAAAGATGCTGACGATGACGCATAATGATCGCTTTGGTGTAAAGAACATTTTGACCTGTAAGGGAGGAGGGCGAAGGGGAAAGCAGAATGGTGTTAGCAGTATAATACATGTGAATAGATATCTTACAGAGAACGCCAAAGACCGAATCCTGAAAGGGGAGCTTGCAAAGACGCATACGATTTGCATTAATTAAAGAAACTTTAACGTGCTTTTTGGACAAACCTTTGAATTTGACACACTAAGTCCAGACAGCTTCAGTAATCATCATCTGAAAAAGCTATACAAATAAAAAGGGGAGATTTAATAAAGAACGAAAGAATGGGGCCCAAAACCAAGGAGGAGAGAGAAGCTAAGCTTCCCCTACAACATGGTTCACCGGATCTACTTGTTCTTGACTAGTCGTGAAGCTCAAACACCGGCGGGTGAATCTAGATCCAAAATAGTCCCTTTTGGATTTATAAATAACAAAAATCATTTTGAGTTCAGACATGAGGCAAGAAATCTGAATGACACGATCGTAGTGGTCAGTAGAGGCTCTGGCCAAAGACCGTGAGGTTCAAAGTTCGAATCCCGGTGACAGATGCGATGTTAAGTTCTTGGAAAAAGCTAATAAAGATATTTTCGCACATTTTCTCACGCTATGCAGGGGTAAGATGAGTACCTGTCTAAAGATGTTCCAGGGATAGCAACGTCCTTGCTACCAGATCGTCATCATTGACGCAAAGGGCTTACTACATGTTTCAAATTACAAAAAGCAGACCAACATCATCACAGCATACCAAAAACCGTGACCTCTATGCACTAAAACATTAGCACGTTGTGGTATTTGGAGGGGGAAATATCCAATGTGCCAATATTATCAGGGTTAACTTCGGAGACGGTCAAAGTTTAGGGTAAGCTTCAGTCAGCAACAGCTAAGCCATTTACTTACCTACATTTTCCTTCTATGTGTCTGTGAGACAAGGAAATATTGAAGAAAATGGGATTTAGCAGGTCTCGGTGTCTCTAACACATACGTCGATTATGCAAATGTATCCTCGGGAGCGACATTTTCAAATTTTTCAAGCAAAAGTTAGGCATCTCTATGAGTCAATGTTAACCATGAACATTAATCTCTCTCAGCTTCACAAAGCCAAGGTTCATCCACAAAATATGCCCGTGCACCCTTTGAACTCTTTGTCAAGAACTGACCTTGAAAGGGAAGGTGACGCAGATGCATCTCTCCAATGCCACGAATGCCGTGATGCAATACGTGACTCGTGTGAACATCACGTGAGACCAGCCGCCGGTGATGTAGATAAAACTGAAAAATGAGACGATAGCAATATTCTTATGAAGATTAAAAACAACAACAAGACAAACAACAACAGATAAACACAAACAATAACAACAACAACAGTAACAACAACAACAACAACAACAACAACAACAGCAACAACAACAACAAACCAACAAAAAACTATGGATGTAATGACACCAAACGTGTGTTGTGCTAATGATTTCGATAAGACGACAACAGTGGTACTGGCATTACAACGGTGATGTCTGTGATAACAATCTCGCTCATATATCGTGAAAACCAAAAGTCTAAACGAAAATAAAAACAAAATTAAAATGAAAGACAAAAACAAAAACAAAAAAGCGTAATGACCATTCATGTAAGAGCATGCCATATTTATGATGGTAAAAACTGCAATAATAATATAAACAACAACAAAAACAACAGGAGAAACGTCAACAACAATAGCAACAATAGTAATAATAATAATAATAATAATAATAATAATAATAATAATAATAATAATAATAATAATAATAATAAAACAATCATGATAATTATAATGACAATATAACAATAATAATAAAAAATATAATAATAATAATAATAATAATAATAATGATAATAATAATAATAATAATGAAGATGGTGATGATGATGATGATGATGATGATGATGATGATGATGATGATGGTGGTGGTGGGGGTGGTGGTGGTGGTGGGGGTGGTGGTGGTGGGGGTGGTCGTGGAGGTGGTGGTGGTGGGGGTGGTGGTGGGGGTGGGGGTGGTGGAGGTGGTGGTGGTGGGGATGGTGGCGGTGGCGGCGGTGGCGGCGGTGGTGGTGGTGGTGGTGGTCGTTGAGGTGGTGGTGGTGGTGATGATGATAATGATGATGATAATGATGATGATGATGATGATAATGATGGCGGTGATAATAATAACAATAATGATACATATAACAATAATAATAGCAAAAATAAAAGTCTACATTTAAAAAAAAGAAACCAAAGATTATAATAATATTCTCTGCCTTAAATAATTTAATCTTGATCTAAATCTGATCTATATTATTAGATAAAACAATGCTATCTAGATAGGTGGGCCCTTTCCTCTAGATCTAGATCCTGTAGATGTAGATCGGGCATGGTCACTGTTTACCTGGCAGAAAGCCACGGCAGGCTTTGGGGATCCATCAGCAAGATGGCGTAGTTGACGCTGATCCACAAAGTTATCATCAGGCAGCACAGGTCTGCTACGGCCAGGCCCAGAAGGCTAGTGGTGGAACTGGACAGGAAGTGGACACAAGGCGTGGCCTTGATCAGTCGTTAAATGGACTCACAGACACACAACAACAATAACATAGGACAAAAATAAAACAAACAAAATCAAACAAAAAAAAACAAAACAACAACAACAAAAAACAAACAAACAAAAAAGCAACACACACATAAAGAAAAACAAGGCAAACACACACACACACACAAACACAGGCGCCCTCACACATACACACACACACACACACACACACACACACACACACACACACTGAGCTCTTAGACTAGTCAATAGCAAATTTCTCTGGAATTTTCTTAAATGACTTGGGATTATGACGTGGCGACACCATCCTTGACGCAAGTCGGTCCACCCACAAGTCATAACCCTCAGATGGCAGATGGCAGATAGCAGATGGCAGATAGCAGGCAGACAGAATGAGTGTTGATGGACATCAATTTGTTGGCCTAGAATGGGTTTAGTGAATGGTGTACAGAGATGCATGCCTTCTCGTTTTTTATTATTATTTCCCAATACGTTGACTGCATGCACATATTGCACCGAATTCCAAGGGAATTGCCCTGTTTTGTTTTAATGAATGACCCCGTGTTCTTGTATTGCTCACCAATTTATGAAGATTATAAGGAATATAAATAAATACAAATAATAGCTTAGTCTGACGGGGAAGATCGAGGGTAGAATAAGCAGAGGACGGCAGCGAGAAACATACGTGGACAACCTGAACACCTGGGCAACATAAAAGAAAATGAGCCACAACGAATTCATGAATGCCTCGAGTGAGAGAGATGAATGGAGAGCCATGGTCGTCAATGCCTGTCCCAGGCAAGACACCAGATGATGATGGTAAGGAATATGATGGCCTTTGCTTTCTCTCCTTTCTCCCTCAAAGTTGGCCATTTTCGTTTTCAAGAGGATGTTAAGAAAAAAAGATTTTAAAACGAAAAGATAGAAAGAAAAGAAAAAGGTGAATAAAAATAGTAATGATATTTGTTGCTTTTAAAAACTGAGATAAACCCACACAAACAGAAGAACCAAGTACGCATGTGCAAGAATATGAATTCTGGTACTTCTTTTGCGACAAAATACATTCTACAAAAAACAGTCTTGATCAGCAGCATATTGCCAAAACCAATTGGCACACGAAATAGGGCATAGCACTGAAACTGCTATTCTCAGGAATGACAGTGATGCTATTTCTTCTCTATAAGCAAAAAAATGATGTGATCACACAACTCTTCTTCCTCGTCTGCAAGGCAGATTCATCCTCACTACCCTGGAATGCTTTATTGTTTGTTTTTATAAATCTATTGACTACTTCATTAGATGTACTAACTTGGCAGCCTTTTCAAGGCATATGGCAGCTGTGTCAGGAGTACCATGTTCCTGAAACATCAAGGCAGCTAGCTCCATCCAATGCACCGCCTCATCAAACTCCTTGTTCTCTTTAGCAAGAAGAGCTGCTTGCTGATATGACCTGAAAGATTGTCGTTTGTTTTTTTTTAATAGCCTTTCAAAGATTTGACATTCATGACCATTGATGTAATAGCAGAGAAATTGTAAGTAATGAGTGAGAAGTCAAGCAATCAAATTAATGACAATTATAATGATGACCATAATAAAATAAATGAATGCTGAAAATTGATTTACTGAAATGACAAATATAAATTATTTGAAATGAAAAATTTTCCACCATTGCAAAGACAGATTAAGAGTGGTTTAGTGGAGGGTGAACAGGGATATAAATGGTCCATCGGAAAAGTTTAAAAAGTCTAAAAAAACAGGTTTGTCCCCAATGGAATGCATGGTAAATATTCCTTAATATACATCATTATCTAATAATGTGCAGACCAATGATTTGAAATACATGATTGTATTGCTTGAATTCTAATACATTTAGGAAGATTTACACATATCAATTTGCCGGAAATATTTGAAATTAAACCATAGGTAAAACAAATCAAACCTACTTATTAATCCTTGACAGAGAATGATATTGAGTACCAAGTGATAAGTAAGTCAAGTGTTAAAAAGTCATGATGCTTGAATAACAGCATTTTATACATTTTTTATAGTTCTACTTGCAATATGATAAAATAATAAAGGGGACGGGGATCATCATATACCCTAGTTACATAAATAAAAGTAGGTATAATTATTGTTACAATATAAGATAAAATTTATGATATAACATAACATCATAAGTTATTAATTTTGCTCGTCAAGGCTAACAACTTTATCAAATTCTTTCCTCTGTATTTGTAAATATTCTCTATGGGATCTATTAAAATTGTCTAGATCTAGTGTATCTGGTCTCATTCTTTGTGCTTTAATTCAGCCCCTTGCCTCAAACGTATGCCTGCCTGTGAGCAAACACATACATAGACAATACGGAGGTACAAGGTTTTGTGTTGGGCAAAGCCCCTTACAAACATTGACTAAACCCACTCAGAAAGAGTAAAATAAACACCAAAATATAGGAAGTAGAAGATCTTGTCGGTGTGATAGAGTGATACGCTGGTACAATGGCTGAAATAAATATAAGGCATGGTCTTGAATTAAACAACAAAGAATTAGATCAAACACACTAGATTCAGACAATTTAAAGAGACCCCATAGAAAGTATTTACAAATTACAGAGGGAAGAATTTAATGAAGAAAAATAAGAAAGAAAAATTTGTGGTTCCACTGAGAACTGAACCTGGGACAGTGACACCGATTTGACTCACTGTATGCAAGTATAGCGTTCTAATCAGTTGTTCAATTCTCAGTGGAACCACAAATTTTTCTTTCTTATTTTTCTTAGATCTAATTCTTTTAACATGTAGTAAAATGACTGGTGCTATGCTCCTTGAGAGCTGATGTGGCTTTGTGGTGGGAAGGGTTTGTCACACACCCATGTGAGGAGCACAGTGCAAGATAGAGTAGACATACAATGTGCTATTTAAAAACTCTACTCTAACTCCCCGTACTGAATGAAAGGTTAATACACTGATTCATGTACTTATAAAACAATGGTTAAATGCTGAGTACACCATAGAAGCTAAATGTCTAAATGATATACATATATATATGTATACTCACTTGGCTGCATGAAATGGTCTATGGAAGAATAAAGTCAAGGAAATAAGCGTGTCCTTAATATGCGTGGCTGATTTAGGCGGCCTTGTTTTTGTTTCCATTTTTGTTGCTTTGTTTTGTATGTTTGTTTTGTTTGTTTTTTGTTTTGTTTGTTTGTTTGTGTGTATGTGTGTGTGTGTGTGTGTGTGTGTGGGGGGGGGGGTGGGGGGTCTTTTTTTTTTTTTTTCCGCTTTCATCAACGGGTCTCTGGA
>JBBPCV010293080.1:0-12413 GCA_037974505.1 Plocamopherus tilesii
ATATGTCCGTGTGTCTGTCTGTTAGTCTGTCTTTCTCTTCCTCAACCCCCTCCCCCCTTTTTTCTCTCTCTCTCTCTCTCTCTCTCTCTCTCTCTATATATATATATATATATATATATATATAAGAAAAGAGCTCTAACTCTCAATCTCAAGCTTGAATTGAAGCTGTTGAATTCAAATAATTTTTACAAATCCTTAGAAGGTTTTCATCCATTTCTGAATTAGATCTAGTGACAGGTCCTTGTACAATGAATCCCAGGCATAGCATGGAAGTTTGAGGGAACGGAAATCCTTCTAAACATCTTTAATGCTTATAAAATATTTAGTAGATCCTACATTTATTCACAAACCCTCCAAGTGTTGTTGTTGTTCGTTTTGTGTGTGTGTGTGTGTGTGTGTGTGTGTGTGTGTGTGTGTGTGGGGGGGGGGGGGTTCTTTGTTTATAATTTATTTTGATTTGTCTTGGGTTTTTTTGGGTTTTTTTTTTTGGTAAGGAGCTAAAGAAAAAAAAAATCACCTTATTCATTGAAAGTCATGCTTTTCAATCCCATTTCTGACTTTCCTTTAATTTGAAATCATCCTCCCCCCACCTCCCCCTACGATAAAAGAAAATTAATAAAAAAAAAAATTAAAGAGCAACTCACTGTCATTATTTTGTGGATGATTGTGATTACATCGGGTGAAAACAGAATATCATCAGGTTCAGCTGTGCAGTGGAGGAAAACATATATATATATATATAAACACATATTGAAACTGACTTTTGAAAGACTGATGTATGTTACACATGCATATTCCCTCCTCACTTTTCCTACCAGATTATTTTAATTTTATTGTAAAAGTGGTATTTTTTCTTCTTTTTTCTTTTCTTTTTTTTTTCTTCTAAAAATCTTATCATGACCAATAGTAATGATGACTGAAAGAAAAGCAAATAAATAACAAGAGACACCATTTTGCAAAATCAGAGATATACAAATTGTGGTCTCTGTTGCAAAACTACACAATTTTCAGGATGGAAGAGATTAACAACATTAAATAAAGAAGTTTACTGATAATTGATCCATCATAGTGCAACAACACAATTATTAGCAAACAGAAAATTAGCAAACAGAAAAATTAAATTTAACACTCCTGACATTTACAATTATGGCATAGATGAAATTATAAAAAATTCTCACAATAACACAGGCTTAAAGGTGTTTTTCTATTTCATTTGTGGATATCAAACTACACTCTTCGTTGCTTCAAAAGTAAATGAAAATGAAAAAAAAATATCTAAGAAATAGTGCAATAAAAGGATATTACCTATTCTTGAATGATTTGTAATAATTTTAAATTAATGAAATGTTTTTGTAATATATTTTTGCGATAATTTAAGGGTTTGTGAACAATACAATAAGCATAAATTATATTCTACCCAGGATCAAAGAATTGATGCTAACAATGCATGTAAATTGAAGGTGGCTATCCAGATGTATAATTTGATTGAAATTGAATTCAACTTACAATAGACAACTAGACTGCTGAGAACATAGCATCCGGCAATTTGAACTTCTTTGTTGAAAATGTTGTCCCACATTGCCAGGGAGAGGAGATTTCTAGATTTCTGATCAATGGATTTGTGGACCTGGTCATTACTCCGGACAATTTCAGATAGGGCCCGCAATCCATCAGCCACACATTCTTCGTGATCTATGGTGTCGGCAATGTACTCAAGAACCTTGAAGACGTCGTTTCGATTCTCCGTAAGGGAATCTAGCAATTAGAAGATGTTGTATCATATCCTTATTATTCCTTATACCTAAAACCTCATCATTTCAACATTCAAATAAGACCAAAATTATCAAAGCCCTTACTACCATAATAATTGATGATGGTAACAAAGTGCAACAGTGGAGAGCTTAATATGAATAATAACAAAACAAGAAAACGTATTAAAAATCTCCATTATAAAAACGAAACAAAACAACGAGTTTTGGGGTTTATTTATTTGAGGAAGGGTCTCAACCTCAACATTCACTGCTTGTTTTATCGACATAGTCGAGACTTTTAATAGACTCTGTTTTGTTGCTTTCCATAATTGATGGTACATGTAGCAGTAATCCTTAAACAAAAATAAAAGCTGCATTGCAATATAGCAAGAAAAGAAGGAAGATTTCCTTTCCGGACCATCACAGCTATTTTTAAAGATTAAAATGGAAGTAAAGAAAGAAACTAATTAGCGAAAATAAACAAGGCTTTGCAAAGGATTTATGAGATTTTTATTACCATACTTCACTCACAGTTTTGAGAAGATTTTGTTTGCTTTTGCCGTGAGCGTTTGTCTAACTGACTGCTATCCACTTGAATCATGCATTCATTCACGTAGGAGTTTTTCTCCAGGTCCCTGGTGAAAAAATTAAAAAACTAGTGAGTCCATTGGAAAGATAAGAGGCATACAACAAAGAATGCTGTTTAAGATCAAACAAAAAAAACAACTGTTAATTTGCCTTTTTTGAAACAGAATATAATAAAAATGACTGTGAAGGGAATATCTGCTAATTGCTTATCTCAATTTGAATTTGACTTGCAATCAATGGGAATATTTTACAAACTATTTATGTTTTTCCACCTAGTTATAAAGAAATCATGCATCAATCATGCAACAAGAGCTTAAAAAGGCAGAATTTTGTAAGGAACACAGCATATTAAGATTGACACTTCCACCAATCCTGAGAAGTCTTAGTCTTCAAACTCAGTAGGACTAGGAGGGAGAAGTTAGAGAAAGCAAGGGGCCATTTTTATTTTCAATCTACTATCAAGAACGTAGTGTCCACTGTGTTTAATTCGAAGAATGTTAAAGTTGATATAAAATTCTCATTTTTCAGAATTTTCGTTTAGTTGTGTTCCACATTAATTGATTTTCCTCCTAATGTGTATGCATGCCACATGAAATGAAAAAAGTCTGTAAATAAAAACAAAAAACAAAATAAATTAGAGATGCCCTGTCTGTTTTCTCTACGAGAACCCAAATGATACCAAAAATAGTAACTGAAAATCAATCAGATATTCTAATAATCACAACAAGACAAAACCAAAAACCAAACCAAAACTAAACAAAAACAAATCCCAACAGCTCTTATATATCTGTCACTCTGTTTCTTCCAAATCTCTAATCGAAGGAACACCCACCAACAGACAACATCCTCTCCTCACCCAAAACAAAACAAAACAAAACATCCTGAGCCCCTCTTACGACAGGTTCTGTATATCGTGATACCTACAAAGCATCAGGCCTCAGAGCTGGTTCTGTTTTCAGCAGGCTTTGCAGCAAATTGATAAGAGGTTTACTGTAGTTCTAGAAAAAGAAGAAAATAAGTCATACATAATATGTTTACCAACATCATTATACTGAAAATGAACAGCAGCCTGAGCTATAAAAGAAAATGGAATACAACCACTAACCATACTCATTATTATTACAATTCTTTTTTTTTTATAAATAAATGTATAACAATAATAATTATTATTATTATCATAGTCATTATTATTATTATATCACTATCATTATTATTATTATCATTATTATCATCATCATCACTATTATTATCATTATTATTATTTATTATTATTATTATTATTATTATTATTATTATTATTATTATTATTATTATCATTATTATTATTGTATTTCTGGAGAACTTTCATGAAGAAGCCATCTCCCTACCCCTCTCTTTAAAAGAATATATAGATTTTATTTTATTTTATCCTTTTCCATCATTAATCCTTACAGGGAAATTTTGCTCTTGATTTTTAAACTAAAACAGAACATCAGCCACATGAACAGCATTGCAAACAGGGGCAATTAGTGTACATAACCTTGCACAAGGGTTAAATCATAATGTCTCCAACAGGAATCGAACCATGACCTTTCAGATGGGAGTTAAAAGCGCTACTGCTGAGACACTGTGACCACTAAAAATATTGCTTTCATCAAAATTTACTGATAATTCCACTAAAGAGAAATACCTCAGAAATAGTATCAAATAACTGGTTTAAAATCTCTTGATCATCTTTCAAATCCCTGAGCTTGAAGAGGAAGTTGTCTTCAGAGAGGAAGGATGTGGTGGTAAGTTCCAGCAAAACACAAGCTAGAGAGTAATAGTCGCTCTTCTCACTGTGAGGACCAGTGGTGGCTTCTGGGGCTAAGTACACTGTATTCTCTGATACAAACGTATGAAGAAAACTGTGTGTTAGTCATACCAGTAAAAGACGTAAATCTCTATCTATGATTTTAAAGAGCCATTTACTTGACATCTACGGATATGAAGATGATATATCTCTCAATGAGGGTGTAATGTGATGCTACTAGATGGACAAGATTAGATATGAGTAAATTATAGAGAATGTTCAAGCAGGCAGGTTTGGAGACAGGGTGAGAGAATCTAGATTGAGATGGTTCGATCATATTCACAGGAGAGATGAAAAGAACATTGGTAAGAGAAGGCTGAAGATGTCATTGGCAAGTAAGAAGAGAAGGCTGAAAAGAGAGTATATGGATGGAATTGGGGAAGACACGATGGCAGCTGATGTGAGAGAGCAATAAGCAGGTCATTTGAGAACCCTAAAATAGGAAAATTCAGATATTTATAATTCCTAAAATTGACAATGTATCATTACCAAGAACAACAATGGCAAATGTTAGTTGAGATAAACAAAAACAAACAAAAGTAAAAGCAAAACAACTCCTACCCCCTCTCCTCTTGAAAACCCCCCCAATAATAACAAAAAAAAAAAACAACCAAAAAAAAAAAAACCCAACAAAAATCGAACTATTAAAATCTATATGGTCTTTACATTAAAAGTTTGTAAAGCAACAATGAGAAACGTTTCTCCAGAAAAATGTCACAAACTGTTAAGAGGCAAGAGAGGAAAAATAATTCTTTGTTATTTCTAGAGAAAACATTTATACTTAAAAAAAAAAGACCAACAAACAACAACAGTCAAGACAAAAATAAACAAACAAACTTACTGAATGATGAGCGAGTATTGGTAATCATGTCACTCATCACTGTGGACACGCCCAAATCACCAAGAATCAGGGCACCATTTGGTTTCAGGAATATGTTGGAAGGCTTGATGCATCTGAGACAAAGATAGCAGTGCCATTGAATCAGAAAATAAAAACAAACTACTATCATAATAAAGGAAGATTATGGTAATTTACAAATATTACTATTCTGTTACAAAAGTTTGTTTATTTAAAAAAATATTACTTACTCTCATGTGGAAAAAATTGCAAAAAGTAAATAACTAAACAAATTTATTTTCTATCTCAATTGAATACAATATTTTTTTAAATTTCATACATACTTTACATAAACGTATTCGTGAAACCTAGAGCTTGATTTTAGTTGGTGAAGATTTTTGCTTTCCTATTCTCATCCCACTACTCACCTATGAACCAGCCCTTTTTCATGGATGTATTTCAAGCCTTCAAACATCTCTCCAGCCATTTTTTGCACTGTCTGAAAGAGATCATGAGAGGCAGCTTTTTCAGAGGAATGTTAGAAACATGCATTGTTTTCTTATCTCTTACAGAGAGAACATCTTTTAAATAAATCTTAATTCCATCGAGGTAAATTAGCTGAAATCATATTAGAAATCCTTTTAAAGAATACTCATGGAGGTTTGGAGCTCTTTGACATACCCAGAAAGATAAGGTGCAGAAGAAATGATGAAATGAAAGATGAATTGATTTATCTTATGTCAATGAATTAATGGTTCATAGCTGTTGGTGAACAGCAGAAAAAAATGAACTATACATCAAAGAAAGCTTTTCACATCACAGGACATAATTTATGATTGTGATGTGAACAGAAGGACGCCTTTGTGTCAATGATCTTGGTATCGATCAACTTCTTTCCTTCTTTCTACAATCAGTCAAGGAAAATAACATCTTAAAACCTCCCCCTCCCCACGACCATCCCCCCACCCCCAAACACACACTCACACACTTTCCACCCCCTCTACCATTATCTGGGAATAAAAATAAAAATAAAAACAGCAGCACTTCTCTTTCTTCACACTGAAAAGGCTTCACAAATATAATCCTACAATGAGCCAAAACAAAAGAATTGGAGATGTAATATTTATTTTTATCATTAGAGTTACCTCCTCTGGAATGATCTCCTCAGCTTCGCGGCATGAAGTGATGTGTTCACGCAGATTTCCAGACTCAAAATAGTCAGTTATTGAATTGATAAACATTGAGGAATCCTGAAATAAGAAATGATAGATAATCGCTCAAAATCACTGGTTAAAAATTGAAAACTCTTGAAAATGAGATGATGAAAAAAAAAAAAAGATATCAAAAGAAAATTAAAAAAATGGAATTTGAGAAGCAAGAAGCATTTAAGTAAAATTGGCATTCACACAAACAATGAATTTAGGTAAAATTTTGAGAAGACGTGGTTGTGAAAGTTACGTAGGCTGGTAAAACATTAAAGGGACATAAATCATCAGCTCAACTTCTCCTGTTTTGATCCTCTCCATGATTTTATCATAACCACAAGATATTGACTGGGGCTTGGTGGGAGATTGTAACATTCATACAAATGAAGAGATTGCAAACACATGTATGTGTCTAAGAAAACATGTTGCTCTTGGAGAGCAAGTTTTTTGGTGATAGAGGCAGTCATAGTTGCATGTTAATATGTTTAATAAACCATCCTTTGAAAAAATTCTGATGATACTGTGATGAGAAATAGGTTGAACTGATTTTTGATATAACAATCCCAAACAGTTGGGTAGCTAAAAATGGGGAGGACAAAAAAAAAGTTTCTTGTCTGAGTCAAGATGTAGATGGCATGCCGTGATTGCCTATGTCTGCCTCAGGCTAAATACTTGAAGAGGAAGAAGATGACGACTTGCCTGAGATGGAACTCAAACAAAACAAAATCAGTCTGCCACAAACGCTAACCCTGTTACGGAGCTCTTTCACCCCTCATCACTTACTCAGCAACTATTTCTGGAGTATTGCTTATTATGATCTCATAACTAAAGGCCAGGTTTCAATACCATGGATTATAAATGTCAATAATTTTGACTGCCTCTATGACTGGATTATTCTCCCATTTCATACTGCCAGTGTGAATTGCCCTTTTTGACTTTTCTGACTTCAAATGGAAATATCAGACCAATGTTACTTTCCCCCCTTTTTGGACATCGTGGACAAAAATCAATACAACCAACGTAAACAACGAACATATACAAATAACGTAAAGATCAAACATTAACCACAAATGTATACAACAAACCTAAATTCAATGTGGCCATAGGATCCAAAAGGAATCCACACAAATTTGAGATGTCTTTTAGGCTTGTCATCTTGACTGAGTATGCCAAACTGAAATATTACAAAGAAAAAAAATATGTCCACTTAACGCCTCTTACGATGCGGTTTTAATATACTGTTCTTTGGTGGTTTTTTATTTATTCTCTTAAAGTATGTTGATTTTTCATGCGATGCTTTTAACCCAAAACCGAGTGTCAGTTGCAACAGCAGCGCCACAAATGGAGACAATTTGTGTAAACAACCTTGCCAAAGGGTTAAATCCCAATGTCCCAAATGGGACTTGAACCCATGAACTTTCAGTTGAAAGTCCAAAGTGCTATTGCTGAGCCACTATGACCAGAGTATATGAAATATGACCCGCTCCCTTAAAAAACCCCACAAAACACAACATTAAAAAAGCAGGGAAAAAACCTAACAAACTACCAGCATCTATCCTTCTCACTAAAGACCAATTAAAAAAAATAATCAAGAAATCAAAAAACAAATTAAATGAACAAATACGGATACAAAATCCAAACAAATAAATGGACAAATACATATAGAAAATCCAAACAAAATACCAACCGCAGCTCTCTTCTTGCCCGAGGCATCAGCATCGTCAGAATCATAGCAGTCGTGAGTGGTCTGGTAATCTTGGTCTGCCAAGAGTCTCATCTCACCGACGGGCCGGTCTCGATATTTGAATGGCATGACATACGCACCAATGAAGAAAGCTCTGAAAGGTTCATTGTCCATTGATATGAGATCCACTGAGGAGAAAAATAG
The DNA here is from genome assembly GCA_037974505.1 of Plocamopherus tilesii. Classification (NCBI taxonomy): domain Eukaryota; kingdom Metazoa; phylum Mollusca; class Gastropoda; order Nudibranchia; family Polyceridae; genus Plocamopherus; species Plocamopherus tilesii. The sequence continues at coordinate 8,102 of JBBPCV010293080.1, forward strand.
ATAAGTCCATTTAAAAGTGTGGTTTTGAATTGTTTTGATATAAAATAAATACATGTATGTGTGTGTGTGTGTGTGTGTGTGTGTTTAGGTGTATATATCGGGTGATCCAAAAAAAAAAATTGTCCAGAACTTCAAAGCATTATGGCCTTAAAAGTAGTGAAGGAATTCTGATTATTTTTACTATACATATGTGCCAACATAACTTGTATAGATTGTGTATTTAGATTGAATGACCAAGAACAAAGTTGTGGGTTCTTTAACAATACATGTCAAAAATTCAAATACCTAACTAAATGAAATAAAATGTAATGTGAAACCGGAAAAAAAAAAACAACCAGCACTTTTGCATCCGTGAATTGCATGTAATTGATATTTTACATACTGTTACAATTTTTAGCAAGATCTAAAGCGAAATTACCTTAATATTTTAAGAACCGATGTCAAAAATGCAATCAGAATGAAATCTGATGAGAAAAGTTAGTAGATTCATTACATATAAGTTGTAGTCGAAATGAAGACTTAAATCTAGATATCGGATTAACTTCTGGTCAAATATTATTTTCATTTAGATAATATAGGAGACAACAAACAATGCATTTAGATCTAAATTTGATACTGAATCGAAACAGTCAAACTCAAAACTCCCTGTATTTATTCATAGACAAACAATTTTTATAAAAAGGTGTATTAACTGCTGCGTTTTAATCTTAGAATTATCAGTATTGTAATCTGATTAACAATTTATCATTCAGACCTAGATTAGACCTAGTCTATTGTCTAGATTGATCTACCATTGATCGATGCAACCCATGGTATCAAGTGATAGGGATACAGTAACTAAAATTCGCTAGATAGAGAATAGATAGAGAGGCGCCCAAACAGTGAAGGAATTTCCTAATAAAGACATTCACAGAACACTCAAACACTGAATTTTCAAGTGTTGGGATGAGATTTACAGTAAAGAAATCAGAAAGTCAATTTGAAACTGGAAAAAGATATTAAGACAGGTAATTGAATAGAATGGTGACTCAACTGAGCTCATGGAGAAGTAACATACTCCTGGTTTCACAATTACATTTTTTTCATTAAGCTCAATATTTGAATTTTTGATATGTATTGTTAAAGAACCCCTAAATTTGTTGTTGGTCAATCGATCTGTAGGTAATTTATACAATCAATGTATATTATTTTCGCCTATGTTCACGCAAAATATGATTGGAATTCTTAAAGTACTTTTAAGGCTATAATGCTTCCAATTTCGGGATGTTCTTTTTGGATCCCTCAATATGTGTTTGCCTGTGGATGTGTTTCTACGAGCTACATGACTGGTAGTGACGACTTACCATGAATCTCATCGGTGACAGTGTAGACTTTATGCTTGACTACAATTCTGTCTGGGACATACAGGACTTACCACGAATCTCATCTGTGACAGAGTAAACTTTCTCTTTGACAACAGTTCTTTCTAGTACATACATGACTTACCGTGAATCTCATCAGTGACGGTGTAGACATTCTCTTTTACTACAATCTTGAAAGGGGAGGGCATGACCTGAGGCTCGATGTTGTCGGGAATGTCCTTGGGCATCAGGTTGTCACAATTGCAGCACCTGGTGGGCTCATAGGCCGCCTTGGTGAGGGCCAGGCAGGACAAGGCCCAGAACAAGGAAATGATGCCAGCCGCAGGCACCATGATGGCGGTTGAAGAAATACTGAGACTCGTCAATTAGGTCTGGAGATGGGAAAATAAGAAAGGCATTGTCAATATACCAATATATAGAACAAACATAACAAAGAATTCGATCTGACATATTGGATTTAGACAATTTCAATAGGCCCCATTGAGTATAGTTACAAACCCAGAGGGAAGAATCTAATACATGTTGAGAAAAATTTGAAAGGAAAAAAATGGTGGTTTCACAGAAGAATTAACCTGCGAGCTTTCCACTGTTTTGCCTTGATGGGACTAGCAAAGCGTTCCTATCAACCACGCCAATTCCTTTACTTTAAGAACCATAATTTTTTCTTTCAAATTTATCGCCATAGAAAGGAAACTTTTTTCCTCCTGTGTTTGTAATTATTTTCGTTGGTCTATTGAAATTGTCTAGATATAAGGAGTCAGGTCTAATTAATTTTTTTTTTCTTCCATATTTCAGCTCCTTACCTCTAACTTATATCTATATTACAAACATCCTCCTTTACACAATATATCCTTGCCGTGATTGCCTCCAATGCTTATCATCCTGTATTGTATAATGGAACAGTTTGCTGACTTTCACAAAGGCTGGTCACAACTTTGATACCTTCAAAACGGCATTATTAACACCAATGATTTAATGTAAAGACAAGGTGCCACAGTGGAGAGCTCAATTCAATACAAAAACTGTATTCATCCCAAAAGAGGGGAAATTAAAGACTATAGATTGGTATAATGCAAATCAAAAGGATAATCAACATATTTAAAGGTAAATGTCTAAGATAAATGTATGGAAATGTAAATTAGGATAGACAAGATATATATAAATTGTATAATTTGATAAATAAACATATCATGAACATGGGCATATATGTAGATATGAATTTACTCATTTTGATCTACAGAAAGAGACAACTATGAATAAAGAAAATATTTACATTAAAATCAGCTCTTGTTCAGGAGTATGATGCCAGGTGGTAAGAAAGAATTAAAATGTCATTATGCTTTTGTTTTTATGTGAATAAATCTATTGCATCTTATGGTTTTTGATCTAATATGTGAGAAAAATGTTATCTTTTTCATCGTGTACCTATAGTGAAAATCTCCTCAATAAAACTAGTATCTCCAGTAAATTTCATGGCCGGTTTGAGAATTCTGTCGTTTAGCGAGATACTCCTATATCTATTTTCCTACCCAACTTGTTACACAAAATGAATGTTTTTTTCTTTTACTGATTTATAAAATAATTTTATAAGAATCCTATCCACTTCAAAAAAGTCCAATTTCCCAGCAAAATAAAAACGTCTTTTTTCTTTTGATCTAATGGTATCTACATGTGGTGTCCAAGGTAACTTATTGTCAATGGTGATCCCAAGATATTGATAAGTCGAAGAAGGTTCTATTGCTTGGTCTGTTATTTTTTGTGGCATAACTATGTTGCTTTTTCTCCTGAAAACAGTTATCATTTATTTTGTCTTTGTGTTAAAATGTAAATAATTTGAATAAAGAAGAACAACAAATTGTAAACAGCTGCAAAACACACACACACACATCCGTTTTTCATTTCTTTCCACACCGCTCAGTGGGCCAGACCTTTACATAATATAATTATATTATATCATATGCAATGCCTTTTGCAAAAAGTCTGGCCTATCACTATCACTGATGACACCCAAGAAGTCAATAACCGCACTAGACCAAAGATGTTAAACTATAACTGACTCATAGTTTAGCATCTTTGGTCTACACAGGCAAGCACACACATATGACATAGGCACACCGGAGTCAGAAAGAATCTCTGGTTTCACCTGCATTTGCGCTTGACTCAGATCTAGAACAAGGGATCGTCGACTCTGGCTTACCTTCAATCTTACTTTTCTTACTACCGGGTGCAATAGGCCCACTGTACAGCGTAGGCGGTTGAACGGGCGGGAGACACACAACACTGGTCGCAGCACACACTGAGTCTACGTACATTGTTAATCCTAACACACACTCACTCACACACACACACACACACACACACACACACACACACACAGATACACACGTTCATAGACCATACAGGATAGACCAGTTAGATCTAGAACTAGATCTAGATCGCATTTGACGAGAGGAGTGGCATGTTTTCACGGGGGAGGAAAAGAATGACACAGGAAATGGAAAGGGAAATAGAAGAAAGGTAATAACTAAAATAGACACCCGCTCCCTTTTTTCCCTTTTTTTTTTTTAAGTCCGCTCCTCTTTTTAACATAATACAGATCTATTGAACACAACGGTAAGATTAGTAAGAAACCAATCAGGAATGGTACATGCAACGAGGTGTGATGGTCCACAAACACCTTCCTATTTCTACGCTTTTCACCATGTTTTAATATTAGGCTATGCTTATTGATAAGATGTCACCATGATAAAAGCATACGTCCGTCATTTCTTGTTTAGCTGACTCGTCATTGGCTGACTTATTTATTTATTTATTTATTTATTTATTAATTAGTATCATTATTACTATTACTATTATCGTTATAATTACTATTGCTATCATCATCATCATCATCATCATTATTATTATTATTATTATTATTATTATTATTATTATTATTATTATTATTATTA
>JBBPCV010294190.1:0-12406 GCA_037974505.1 Plocamopherus tilesii
TTTTAATGAGTTCATCCTATTATGAATATGCATATAAATTTTAGTGAGTTTATCATATTATGAAAATGCTTATAAATTTTAATAAGTTCATCCTATTTAAAATATAAATAGTTATTAACTATTAATTATTCTAACTGTACTTTTCAGGCTGTGCATGCCAAATCTTTTAATGAAATGTTTACACCAGCCTAATTGGGCATTGATCCACGGCATAGCCGTGTCAGAGATATTCAGTGTGCCAAGATGTACCTTATGCAAGCCAAAGATCACTAGATACCTTTGACTATAGTCATGACGAAATGTGGTCCTAGTTATGTTGGGCCTGAGTCCAACTTTATGGGCCTGAGTCCAACTTTAATGAAGGAAAGTTAAAAGAAATCAACAATAAATATGATTTTTACCAAGACTTTTTTTTTTATACGAAGCCTATGCTTGAAGATCCTCTAGTGAACATGGCTTATGATGAACAAAGGGTGACATACAAAGTGCTCAAGTGTGAATGTAATTAAATTTGTAAGATGTTCTTTTTGTTCAACACCTGGGATGATCTTGCCAATCTTATCCTTACTGTGATGGAGAAGCATTTGAAATGTTTGCCGTGATCAAAGAGAAAACGTCTTTTGCCAGAATGGAAGGAGCATTAGACTTATAATCTTTTGAAATAAATGATGTCTCTTAATCAGTTATTTCACTTTTATGTTTTTGTGTTTTCCTTTTGCTTCAACAGATTTATGAGTCAATGGGCTTTGGATCTGGCCAAATGCTGGCTGAAATTTATGCTCCGATTCCGGAATCATCCGTAACTTCTCAGAGTGTGACTCTAGAAAATGTTGAATTCAGTTCTTTTGAAAAGATGCACTTCAATCATGAAGGTGTTGGAAGTGGTAAGTTCATGGAAGATGAATTTTCAACATTTATTTTTGATCCTATCAAACACTAACATCAAGGAGAAAGACTTTTCTAAAAATATTTCATGTAACAGTTCTTATCTCAGTTTATGTTGGAGACAGTAATTAATGAAAATTTATTCAGATCTGGAGGTTTACCATGCTTTCCTTAAATAAAAATAACTCAGTGACTAAGGATATAATGGTGATTCTCTTTTCAGGGTGGGCATTAATTAAAGTTTCCAATTAAAACAGCCTTTTAACAATTTTTCCAGGAGTTGCTTTCAAGTTTGAAGGTCATGTGCCAGATTTAGTGACCCTCATGACAACCGGTGTTCTCAACTCCAGTGTCGCTTGGGCTATTGATGAGGATGGTGTACCATTGGTGCCATCTGAAAGATTTGGGGCTGGATTTCAAGCAGCTATGTGAGATTATTGATTTTCAAATTCTTTCAGTGAAACGTTTTTGAAGAAATATACCTTTCGATGTACATGGAATTTAAAATATTACTAGTTGATGATACAAATAGCTTCAAAAACAATTAGAGCTCAAGGAAAAACCTCAGTCTTTTTTAAGATAATTGTTGGAGAATTCCATTCAGGTTTCAAAAAAACTTCTGGTCTTGCCACATGTGGCTTTATGTGCTAAAAGAATCAAATGAAAATGATTTTATATATTTCCTTATAAAAGTATTGTTCAATTTTCAATTTTTTTTGCAGGCAACTCAAGCGACTTGATCCATTTGCTGCGATTGGCGCGAGTGGAGTAGCAAATTTAGAGAAATTGCTGAAGTGGTTCAAAGATTCCAGACTTGATCCAAATGATCCAAACAATAAGGACATTGTCTATATGCTCAGTGTAAGCCTTTGCTTTCGGCATTTTGCCAACTGGTGCAATCTTCTAATGGCTTGGGGGTTTGCACCATACTTGGCTTTTGGCATTTTGCCAACTGTTGCAATCTTCTAATGGTCTGGGGGTTTATGCTGTTTGCACCATACTTTGCTTTTGGCATTTTGCCAACCGTTGCAATCTTCTAATGGCCTGGGGGTTTATGCTGTTTGCACCATACTTTGCTTTTGGCATTTTGCCGACTGTTGCAATCTTCTAATGGCTTGGGGGTTGGTGATGTTTGCACCATACTTTGATTTTGGCATTTTGCCAACTGTTGCAATCTTCTAATGGCTTGGGGGTTTGCACCATACTTTGCTTTTCCTTTGTTTTGAGATTTTCTCTTTTCTTAATGATATCTTAAATAACTTTTTAAGTTAGTTGCAAGTATACTTAATGTCATTTGTGTCATGTTTTGGTTTGGAGTTTTTTTTGGTGTGTTTTATTGTTGTTGTTTGTTTGCTTGTTTTTTATGGTATTATTAAGATGGCAGTAGTTGGTGGATGCTTCACAAAAACTCTTCCTCTTGCCGTTCTCTCTGTTTAAGTTACCTTTGGTTTCTTTCCTTTTGTAATGTCTTTGCAATATGGTCGGATAAGGACATTTCATCTTTCCATCACAACAAACTTTCCATGTTTGCTTGATTGTATGGCAAAATGAATAAATTTTAATTGACAAATGTTAAATGAAGGACATTTTGTGTGTATACATTAAAAAGTTCCACTCTTCAATAACCCTAGATCTATCACAATTAGCCCATTATATTCCATTTTGGTGACATAGCCGATAAAATCTGCTTAATTACAGAAAGCGAATAAGAAAGAGAAAATTTGTGGAATGAGAATTTACCTCCTGAGAGCTCCTAGGTTGTTATAGTATCATCAAAATCTTTGTTGCAGAAATGTTTGAATTCCCTGAGATAGAAATCTATGATCATGTGACTTGTCATCATTAAGTAAGATTAAGTAGGGATTTACTAAGAATCTTGTTGTATTTCACTGCTGGGACTCCTGGATTTTTATTGACAATGCCTGCCACATTTTATTGTCGTGTGTTAAGATGTTTATACAATCAAGGTTATCATTTGGTCGTAGCTTCATCCAGTTTGGAATACATGTCTCTGTTGATAATGAAAGGTAGCATTGTTATTGGTCTTCCTCTGAATTTCAGGTTCATTTGTGTGAAAAAGTATCATGTTGTTTTGTTAGCAAGTATATCTTTGTGCCTTTTTAAAATATTTCTGAATAATTGTCATCGACCTTCTAGAATTTGTAAGAAGAATGATTTTTCATCGCACTTCTTGTTTAAAGATGTATTTGATATTATCAGAGGATATCTGATGTCAAGGATTTTTCTTAGTCCTGTGAAATGTGTTATGCTTCTCTTTACCTTGTGTGAAGGTCATGTTTAAGTAAATTTGGCACTGTTCTCTCTAGATAAAATTAGATTGGTATGTTGGAATTATGGCTTATTTTAATGGCCTAGATTAAATGGATGCAAGAGTAGGCTTTTGCTGGATTATTTTGAATGTGTGCAACAGCAAGCTTTGATTTTACCTTTATTGCTATATACAGGGAAGTGACCAGACTCTACTGCAACCAAGGGAATATTTCCGCCTGGAACCTCAGCAACAAGAATTTGACTTTGTGTCCCAGGAAGATCTGGATTCTAATCCACGTTTCAAAATGATTACTTTGCGAAATGAAGAACACCCTCTGTTTAAAGGCTACCACATGATTCCAATCAATGAAAAAGAGCTTCCTAGAGACATATTCAAGGTATGCTTCCATCTTTCAGGAGACACTCTGGTACTAATTTTGAAAAAAAAATATTCTCTGTACGCTCGGTGAATGAGAAATTTTTAAATTTTTAAAAACAATGAAAAATGTTCTCAAAACTGCTTTATTGATTTTTCTAACAATACTATAATCTTTAAAATATCAAATATAGACAGAATCGTCTAAGTCACAACTCATTAATGAAACACAGGCCACATTAGGCTAGCACTCAACCTGCCTGCTGGTTACATATATACTGATGTAATATGATTGCAATAAAACAAGAACAAAAACGGCCTTGAATTTAAAATAATTATAAAGGTAAGAGGGGGAGGTGAGGGGTAATATAAAATAATTGACATAGCTGGGGCCTACTGAGAAGGAAGCTTAGATTGGAAGAGTTTTTACCAACCTGCTAGAAGTCAAAGACAAGGAGCTTGATGCGAAGCAATGAAAAAAGCCCAGAAGAGGAAGCATGCAGCTTTAGTATGAAGTACATAGGTAGAGTGTTACATAAGTTCATAGTATTAGATAACTCAGTAATTGCATATCTGCATAATTCAATCGTATTACCGGTGTTTGTATTTGTTTGGTTTGTGCATAATGCAAATATGTATTTCTGTTTAGGTCTATACCCAAAAGGTAAAAGAGGAGACCACACTACCCCAGGTGAAAGGCGACTTGGACCAGCACAGGGCTCAAGTCAATCAGTATTTGCAACAGGTAGGCATTAACGTTTCTTTATACCTTGACTGATTGCACAACTACTGATCAAGGTGCATAGAGAAAAATGTCACTTTCTTCTGCTGAGAGATCCCCCTGACAACGAGAGTCATGGAATTAGTGAGTGAGTGAGTAAGTGAGTGAGTGAATGATAGCTTGACTGAATCTTGCTTCTCTCGATTTGAAGCCTACAGAGAAATGCAAACCAGAAGAACTTGAGAAAGTTTTAACAGATATGTTAACTAGTGTTTTCCTCATCCTTTTATCATGTTTCTTTACAAATGCTATTCAAAGAACTCCATCTATCCAACCAGATCAAGGACAGAGTCATGACTCAATACAAATTTGCATCCCATCAAAAAGCGTTGCAAGATATGGTGAATGAAGATACTGTGCCTAATATTTCGTAAGTATTTTTTATCATTGTTCAGAATTTGATCACAGTATACATAAATATTAGTTATGGATATTTATGTAAATGTAATAAATCATGAAGTTAATTTAATGTTTTGAAGGGATGTTATCCAGCTGATAATTGTAAATGTAAGGAAACCGAAATTTTTTCCACTGGAATCTCATCACTTGATCCTGTTGTGGTTGGAGAAGTCTTGTAATTTAATCCATGAACCGTTTTACCAACAGAATGCTTGCCACAAGCCTTCTACGTTTCTCTGAACCAAGACGTCCACTGAAACCAATCAGAAAGGAGCGCAAGAAGGTCACTGCCCAGGCACTGGATGGCAAGGAAGTCAAGATTCTCATCAATATTATCAGAGCCTCATATATTCCTGTACGCAAGCACACAAGGTAAATATGTGTGCAATGCCTCATCTAGCTTTCAATTGAAGGCTGTTGAAAGTTTGTTGTACAATGTCTGAGAAATAGGAATAGGTAGCCTTATTCCTATTAAGTTCATAAGTGGTATTTGTCTAAAACAGTTATTTGAAAGATTTGTTAAAGTGCTGCCATTTTACTCTACATCTGTTTGTTCACCTGTGAATCTGTACCATGTTAAGCCAAAACTCCATCATCACGAACTGGTTAAAGGAAATGATTCCTTGTAAAGAACTTTGTTCTGATATTTGTGAAACAAGTAATGTTGATACAAAAATAAATCATTGTTCCTTTGTAACAATTTCTGCTCGTAATGTTGGATTCCTTACTGTAATTTATGCATATAGCCTGTCTTTTTTTTACTTTCTCTGCAATATTAAAACATGACACTTTCTTTATACTCCGCAGTGCCCAGGCTGGTGGTCGAGATGAGTCAAAATCAGAACAGTCTGAATCCTACAGTGTAAGTTTAATAGAATCAGAAAGAGGCATGGTGATTAGACACGCATTCATAAAAGTAGAGTTCTTTTGGGATGAGCATGTGGTTTGACCCTTGTTCTGTTACAGTGTGTGTAGTTTGATTGTGTTCTGTAAGAGTGTATGTAGTTTGATCCTGTTCTGTGACAGTGTGTAGTTTGATCCTATTCTGTGACAGTGTGTAGTTTGATCCTGTTCTGTGACAATGTGTAGTTTGATCCTATTCTGTGACAGTGTGTAGTTTGATCCTATTATGTGACAGTGTGTAGTTTGATCCTGTTCTGTTACAGTGTGTGTAGTTTGATCCTATTCTGTGACAGTGTGTGTAGTTTGATCCTATTCTGTGACAGTGTGTGTAGTTTGATCCTATTCTGTGACAGTGTGTTGTTTGATCCTGTTCTGGGACAGTTGATCCTGTTCTGTGACAGTTGATCCTGTTCTGTGACAGCACAGTGCATTGAGACACACTTATAGGCCAGTATAATGGGGAACAAAGGAGGAAGAGGAGGAGAATAAGGTGGAGGAGGAGAGAAAGGGGAGGAGGGGAAGGGAATGAAAAGGGTTGCAGAGGAAGAAAACAATTCTTATTCTTATTCTTTATTTTCCTCTGAATTCACACAATTTTCACCGATTTCTTGTTTGTTTTTGAATGGGTTTTCAAAATGTATCAAATTTTTTTTAAAGAAGTCTAATAAGAGAAATAAAATGTTGGTAAAAGAAGAAATCCGAAAACTTAGATGAAGAGCAAATATATTTTAATGTAGCATTGTTCCTTTATCTACCATTTGAGTAGTTACAGACAGGGCAAATGCTGTTTTCCAGAATTTATGGGCATAATTTCAGAATTTCTTTTACTGTAAACCTTCTTTTAAGAATAAATTATGGTGTGTTTTTTTTACATTAGGAGCTTGTGTGTCCATACTTTGAGGTTATGTTCCAAAGATCTCGTGTCAGGACAAGGAGAGGAGAAGGGCCTAACCCAAGTTTTAATGAAGAATTGGTTTTAGTCCTCAAGTAAGTACTCCACATCACAAGTCTTTGTTTGAACACTGACTTTATAACTAGTGTTGGTTTTCTAGTAAGTCTTCCTTCAAGTGGGCTCTCACTTCGAAATTTGATTATTGTTACGAAATTAAATATTTATTAAGCTCGATATTTGATGACGAAAAAGTAAATGCAATTGTTACCTGACTTTTTGCTCCTCTGAGATGTATATATTCCATATTTGTGGGTCTTTTTTGACAGCTTGTAAGCTGAGTGTGATTACTGTGTAAGGTAAAAAAGAAATAAGCACATTTCATTTTTATATTTATTCATAAAGTCCTCATGATTGCCTCATGTATTATTGAAATTTAAGTATTCTATGTAAAGAAAGATGTATGGTGCATTTTCCAGAGTGCCTAATGATGACTACACGCCTTCAGCCCTACAGACAATAGAAGATGTCATCTACATCAATTTGTTTGATGAAGTCACCGTTGACATTTTGGAAGTAAGTTTATTGGAGGAGTAGTCGAAGTTTCTCTGTCAAAATTATTCTTTCGTCAGTGTATAATACTTTGACTAAGCATTGTCTGGACTCAGCAGTTTATCATGGGAAGAAAGCTTTTTGAATAATTGGTTCGCTCAATACCATGCTGTTTATTTTTTTTTCCTTTATAAAGAAATTGCATTGTCTTTAAAATTAAAGTCAAACCTTGCACTCATGTCAATGGCCTATTAACTTAGATTTTTGTTTTCTTTTGAAGGACAACAGAGAGAGAGAAACCAATGTTCATCAACGCATTGAAAAGAAATGGCTCGGAAGCATCAACATTCCATTCTCAACCGTCTACTTTAATAATAAGGTACGTTTCAACCATCTACATCAAGTCAGCAAATTCAAAAGTACTCAAATACAAAACAACAACTGCACTACATGCCAAAAAGACTAGCATCAATAAATGATCCCCAGATATGAAAAACTCTTGCACAAAATAGAGGGAGACATCTCGAGAGAAACTAATGCAAATCTCTGGTATGCAGATATTTTAAACTTTAAATTCAGCATTAGCAAGACGATCACAGATTGGGGCAAGCATCTTTCAGCAACAACAAAGCCATTTACTTACTTTACTTACTACTCTAATGCTAAGGTAAATTTTAACCACCTTCTTTAATAATAAGGTAAATTTTCCATCTCTTTTAATAATAATAATAATAATAATAATAATAATAATAATAATGTAAATTAATATCTGCTTTAATAAGGTGAATATTTACCATCATCTTTGATAGTAAATTATAAGGTTGATTTTAACTGTTTAATGTCCTTAGTCTTTATTAATAAGGTAAATTTTGACCACATTCTGTGATAACATTTTGTAAGACTGGAGTCTTTAATAATATAACAAGATTTTTATCACCTACTTTAATGACAAGGTAAATAGCCGTCTAGTTTTATAAAAATGTACATTGTAAACATCTTCTCTTATAATAAGGTCATATTAATGTTTGCTTTCAAGTTTTTGACTGCTACAATTTTTATTTTAACTTATTACAAATTCTGATGATTGAATTTGAAATCATCTGAATTAAATTCTAAGAGGCACAATTATGTAGTTATGTTCATTTTGAAAAAAAAAAAAAAGAAACCTTTTGTAATTATTTCTTAGGATAGTTAAGAGTTATCCCTGCCCTATAACCTTGAAAGTACGTTTGTGATTGCCCAAACAACCCTTTAGATTGATGGCACCTTCAAGCTGAACACACCCCCTTTTCTCCTTGGCTACACACAAGACGCAACGCAGATGCAGCCTGGCTTAACAGAGGTGGAAAGCAGCATCCACAAGGGACAGGGCAACGCCTATGTCTCCATGTTTGTCACCATCGAACCCTCTCTTACTCTGCCAGAACCGTTCAAAGAAAAGGTAGATGTGCCTGAATTCTTTACACTTTCTGTTGAGTTTCTCCCAAAATCTGAAAGAAATAATGATAGCAACTCCAATACCTCTGGCTGTGGTTTGTTTAGAAGGAAATCAAAAGTCAAATCAATGGCTGGATTACCATCAAAATCTGCAAGACAAAGTTTTAACAATATGAAGACAGTTCTGATTGGCCGTCTATCAATAAAACTTTAGTAAAGAAACACGTATTTTACCCTACTGAAAACAGCCCCTTTGGACATCAGAATTAAAGACAATGCATGCTGTGAATAAAAATTGAAATACAACAACATGCATTAGAATGCCAGCAACAGAAAATTGAAAGTCGCCCGACAATGGACAAACGGTGCTTGGTTTTAAGGTACAAGGCTTCTTAAAACTCGGAGTGAGTTTATCAATATGCTCTATACCTGATCGACCCACCTGTATGTGTGTTATGTATTGTTGTAAGGCTCTCGCCAGTTTATTGGGTTTTTTTAGACACTCAGCAATCCCAAGCTTTTTTCTTCAGTCCAAATGCACCTATGAGACAGACACAGACAGACTGACAGACAACAGAGGTAGAAAGGAAATGAGAGATAAACTTAAAGTATAAATCAAAGAATAAGATAGTATAAGAGCCATTTCATCTGCTCATCTTTCCATATTTTCCTTTCTAAATATCTCAGCTTTCTAGCAATGAAGAGGAAGATCTCCTTCACTATGCAGAAATTTGGCAGTCCAAACTGGAGGGTAGATTTCCCAAACGCATTTTCAAAACGACTGTTATGGACACCAACGGCAAGAATGTGTTTGTGACTAGATATTTCCGCAGCCTCAAACCACCCCCTGAGGTCGAGGCATGCACCGAGCCAGCCAAAGCCATGGTAATGTTCAAAGGCCTCAACATTTATAGTGAATAAATTATAGGTCATGGAGCTCACACAATATATTCAAGCTTGTCTTGTTTGCATTTGATAAACTCTATTCTTTACTTTTTTTTTTAGGCCTCAAAGGAGCTTCTTTTTTTTTCCCCATCTAATTTAACTTTCTTTTTTTTTTTTCTTTGTCTTGTCGAAAGTTTATAATTGTCACCTTGGGGTAGGAGTTTGTGGTAGACATAAATAAAAAAAAAAATAAATAAAAAAAAATAAAAAAAATAAAAAAATATATATATATATATTTATTTATTTATTTATTTATTTATGTGTATGTGGCATTTCTTGCTTATTTGTTTCGGGGGGAGGGGGGGTATTTATGGTCATATAAAATTTCACACAAAGATTGAAAAAAGTTGGCAGTTGCTGAAAATATAAACATGCAATTGAAATAATGTTTGATTGGTAGCTGGCGTTGTCCTCACAATTGATTTTTAATTAAAGTTAGGGGAAAAATGTATGGAGTAATTGTAATGGAGTATAAAGAGTAATTAGTAAATTTAAGATCATGATAATATCTGTTAATAATAACTAGATAAACAATTTTTGTCAATGTCAATTTTATTGATGTTTTCCCTAGGAACTTGCGGCCCGTTATGTCTCTTTGATTCCCTTTGTGGCAGACACAACCTTGTTCCCTGGCCAGTGTGATATTTGGAGTACATGCACTGTTAGTAGTTTGTACAATGTGATATTCTGGAGTATATGGATCATTTGATGTGATATTGGGAGTACATGGATTGTTTGATGTGATATTGGAAGTACATAGGTTGTTTGATGTGATATGGGGAGTACATGGGTCGTTTGATGTGATATTGGGAGTACATGTGTCGTTTGATGTGATATTGGGAGTACATGTGTCGTTTGATGTGATATGGGGAGTACATGTGTCGTTTGATGTGATATGGGGAGTACATGGGTCGTTTGATGTGGTATTGGGAGTACATGGGTTGTTTGATGTGATATGGGGAGTACATGTGTCGTTTGATGTGATATGGGGAGTACATGTGTCGTTTGATGTGATATTGGGAGTACATGGGTTGTTTAGGTGATATTGGGAGTACATGGGTTGTTTAGTGTGATATTAGGAGTACATGGGTTGTTTAGTGTGATATTAGGAGTACATGGGTTGTTTAATGTGGTATTGGGAGTTTATGGGTTGTTTAATGTGATATTGGGAGTATATGGGTTGTTTAATGTGATATTGGGAGTATATGGGTTGTTTAATGTGATATTGGGAGTACATGAGTTGTTTAATGTGATATTGGGAGTACATGAGTTGTTTAATGTGATATTGGGAGTATATGGGTTGTTTAATGTGATATTAGGAGTTGATGGGTTGTTTAATGTGATATTGGGAGTTTATGGGTTGTTTAATGTGATATTGGGAGTGTATGGGTTGTTTAATGTGATATGGGGAGTACATATACTGTTAGTTTAAGTCACCTGACATTGGAAATATGTTTGGGTTTGTTACTCTTATTACCAAGTTGGAGGTTTATTTTCATCAGGGCAGGATATTACCAACCCGATTATTTATTTTATTGTGATTGTGAGATAGGCAATACTATTTTAGAGACCTTAGCATAGCACTCTATGTAGTAATAAAAAAAAAAGTGAAATGTTTTGATTATATTCAAATATTCAAATCAAAATTTCACCTCTCATTACATTCAATTTTTTCCCTTCCTTTTGTCATTTTCAGCAATTTATGAGAATGCTGTGTGGTGATGAGGAGGAGCATGCAGTGTTATTGACAAATTTCTTTTTGGGGATGGGAAAGAATGCTTGGCTACTCTTAGGTATGGGTTTCAAATATTTTACATATATTGTACTCATAACATCACCACCAGGAGCCGGTTGAAACTAGTTTGTACATTGGTAGTGCTCTTTTACCCTAACCTGAATCATTTGACAAGCATTTGGTATTAACATGACATTTCTATGACTCTTGAAAAACGTCAAACAAATTCTGTATGTTCTTCTATTCTAACACCTGAATTCACCATTTTTAGGCTAGAAAATCAATCCTAGAGTAACACAGTGAGAAATTTTGTCCAGTTTCACTTTGACGTAACCAAAACAACAATGTCTTCTGTAAAGAGGTTAGTTTACCAGGGCCACCATTGTTGGCACATCAATAGAAGCACTTGCCAGCCCAAGGGTTATCTTCTGTCTAAACAGATGAAGGCGGTCTTCCAAATTGTAAACTGTTTAGTTGTTGCTGATGTTGCTACAGCTAGCCCTGTTTTGATTTCGTTTGTTGATGGTCCATCTTCTAAACTTAGAGAGTATTGGCCAAAAGTATTCAAAGATGTCCCGCTGTTCAAGGTTTTCACATTCATGAAAATATTTTTTGTCTTGAGTGTACAGAACTATTGAAAATATAACATTGTTGGCATAGATTTAGGTTTGGACCTTGTCCATGCTTAAACTTAAACTAGCTGTTTGGATTTGATGAATGGAAGCTTTTGAAACTTTGTGGAGATTTTCTTGTGGTCTACTACTATAAATCTATAGATTGATTGATAGTTTGAAGTATCGGTTTTTATTTCAAAGAATGAAAATTGAATATCATTGTCTTATCAATATCAGTCTTGTATTTTATCTTTTTAACTTTCGGTTTGATTCCGTTGTAGGCAACGCTGTTCCGGAGGGAGAAACAGCTTATGTCCTGACAGAGGAAAATGGTCTGTACACTTTGTGGAATGCCAGGTCTGGGGAGAAGTTCAAGGCGGAAGACAATTACTGTCCTATACAGACTGTTGGCTGTCTTATCAATGCTGAAAATGTAAGTGGTACAAACTGACCTTTAACCCTAAGAAAAAGGGGCAAATTTGATTGTTGACTTGTGTGTCATATTTGTTTTGAAATTTTTTACTAACGTCCTGTGTATTTGATGAGGTTTGATATTGAAATTAACCTCACATTTTTTAGAATTAACTTCAAAAATTAAATATTCCTACTGAGATTGAAG
>JBBPCV010295300.1:0-12406 GCA_037974505.1 Plocamopherus tilesii
AGAGAGAGAGAGAGAGAGAGAGAGAGAGAGAGAGAGAGAGAGAGAGAGAGAGAGAGAGAGAGAGAGAGAGGTGGTGGAGGGGTATAGAACAGGATCCTGGAAGGAAGGGAGGAAAGAAGGAAGGAAGGAAGAAAGGAAAGAAAAAAACCCCAAATAGAAATAGAGAAGAGTGCTTGGCCATCATCGAGTTTGACTCATGGCCGTAAAGACGATAACGTGCACCACCACCCCATCCCCACATCCCATCCCCACATCCCACCCCCAATCCCCATCCCTTCACCCGTCCGTCCCCCGCTGCCCAGTCAACCATCACCCACACTCTATCCACACTCAAACTCGTCAAACAACGTGATTTTTTCAGCACGAAACATAATGTTATAATTACAACTCAAGCTTGATGATAAATAATGTCATAGGACCTTATAATATAATATCTTTCTTGCTGACCCATCGCATTCCACTACCTTCAATCAATTGAAGAAGCTTCGTCAGAGTTCACCGTCCTCTCATCGATAAAACTGTCCAGCTTCACTAGGGGCTCCCTTTTTATTTCATTATTATATTAGTATTGTCAGAATGGAATAATTATCTTGTGAGTGTGAGAGCCGGTAGCCCGTCCTTACGTGAGACAGACGCCCTTATAGGGCGTTGCCAATCAGCTCTTGTCGTCACTTCCTGTGGCGTGGTAAAGTGACGCGGAGCGGAAGGAATTGGATCAAAGGCAGGCGTCTCGAGTCCTGACAAAATGGATCTTTGTGGATCCGGATGGATGTGGCCGGATCAATAGAGCGGTCACACCAACCAACCAACCAACACACACACACACACACATACACACAGTCGTCTCTCCTTAGACCAGACCATGCTACCGTCTCCTGACGCATCTCTGGGTTGCTTCCCTTTCGCGAAAAGACGGTAGATGACAGAGAGTGGAGAGTGGGTCGGGGTGGGCGGGGGAGGGGGGTTGGTGAGAGGTTCGGGAGGGATGGGGATGGGGAGAAGGTGAGGAGAGGTGGGCGGGGGGGGGGGGGGGTTCTTGGATATAGGAATGGCCATTTTACTATGCTGGCAACAGACTGAGAGGCCGTTTATGTTGTTTGTGTGAGTTTTATGAATTATTTGGTACGTGCATATAAGATAGAGAGTAAGGAACGCGCTGGCGGCAAAGGTCATTGGGTGGGGAGACGTGGGAAAAATGGGGAACGTCTATGTCTAACGATGGATATTATTAACGGATGATGATGATGATGACGATGACGATGACGATGACGATGACGATGACGATGACGATGACGATGACGGTGACGATGGCGATGGCGATGGCGGTGGTGGTGGTGGTGGTGATGGTGATGAAGCAATCGAGGATGAGGAAACTTGTCAAATACCTTCATAAAGACAAAGTAAGCGATATCTATGCATCCTCCATTATCTAGTATATGTATATTAGTCCACTCGTCTATAACATTTAGCATTTGTACGGATGTCGATCTTCCGGATATAAATCCAAATTGCCTCTTACTGAACAATTTGTTATTCTGCATGTGATTCACTATTTGGTCACGAATTATAGATTGCATTATTTTACATACAATGAAATTTAAGACTAACAGGTATGTAATTTAAGACTAACAGGTATGTAATTTAAGACAATCAGGTATGTAATTTAAGACTAACAGGTATGTAATTTAAGACTAACGGGTATGTAATTTAAGACTAACAGGTATGTAATTTAAGACTAACAGGTATGTAATTTCAAGCAGTCTTTTTAAAATAACGTCACTACGTTGGCACATTCTAGGCAAATTATTATTTTTTTTTTTTTTTAGTATCATCATCATCATCATCATCATCATCATCATCATCATCATCATCATCATCATCACCACCACCACCACCACCACCAGACACTTATTGGTATAAAGTCTTTAAAAACAAGGATTCAATGTTGAAAATTATTATCCTCATAAAATAATGTTTATTTAAATATGACTGATTTCAAAAATCCAAATGGATGTTTGATTTATGCACTTGTTATCTAATCTCTTTTTTGAGTTTCCTCCCTAAAATGTTCTTATTTTGTCAGTTGTTTAATAATTTTAAATTGTTGTTTACATGACAGATAGTGCTGTTGTTTCAAAAAATAAATTAGAAAGTAAATAACATGAAATAAATATTCATTATTTAATACAATTAATTGCTTGAGAAAATTATAAGTAGTTAAACCTATGTACATTTTACTCAATGTAGATGTGCTCCCGCCAATAAAATCCCATCTATCTATTTTAGATGATTTTTGGAAGTGTTGGGGGATTAAAAGCTCATTCATTACCTTCTCAATCCAAGACATAAATTTATCTCCTTTTGAGCCATCAAAACAGTTGAGTCGCACACCACTCTGACGGAGGATAGCATACATCCTTGCAAGGTACGCAGAGCAGCCTCTCAGCCTATTCTTGAAATCCTCTGTTACCTTGATAGGATAGCTTGTTTTACAGACATGCCAGCCCTGTTTATTAAAACAAATACTCTTTGAAGAAAATAGGGAGGACTTTTAAAAAAATGATTTCGACTTTCTTAGCAGGCTCTGACAAAGCAGTTTTTCTTCTTGTGCAAGCTTTGCAACAATTTGCATGGTCTTTGTTCAGTTACAGTTTACTTTAGTGCTTTGTAGATGGAGATCACTATCATGTTCGATGTATTTGTCCCTATAGACAGAAAACATCAAAGTCAAAGCTTAAAATCTATGGAAAACACCCTGCAGTGGGGTAACTAAGATGTAAAGGGAATAAAAGTACTCTTCTTAAATACAAGATAATGTTTATCAGCAATGGAATATTTCAGGAAAAATGAAGACATACCTCTTCATATTCACAGAGAACCTTGTAACAGAAACCCTCGTTTTCCCATATTTCAAGCTCATCTTCAGAAACAGCCTGAATTTGAAAAGAAGTTTTTTGGATAATATTATACAAATTTCAATATATGCATTCCATTAAAGTAATAATTTATTAAAATACATATTTTATACAGGAAATCGAAGATAAAGTTGCAATAAACTAAAAACAACAACAACGACGATGACGACCATGATGATGATAATAATAATAATAATGGCAATAGTAATACAAATATTAATAATAATAATAATAATAACAATAATAATAATAATTTAATAATAATAATAATAATAATAATAACAATAATAATAATAATAATAATAATAATAACAAATAATAATAATAATAATAATAATAATAATAGCAAAAATAATAACAATAACAATAACAAGAACAACAACAACAACAATAATGATATAATAATAATAATAATAATAATAATAATAATAATAATAATAATAATAATAATAATAATAAAAATAATAATCTTATTATAATGGAGTCAAGCCCAAAATACTGTAGCTCTATACATTTATAAAACTAATGAACCAAGAGCAGTCAAATTTGGATTGTTGATTGGGAATAACTAAACTAAGAGAGTGGTAGCCATATGATTAAAAAATAATGTTTGATTTGATTGCAATTTTGATTTAAACACAAAAATTACATAAAAATAAATGGAAAATAGATTAGCCATTTCAAAACAATCTACTTCCAACCCCCCTTAAAAAAAAACAAAAACACAAACAAAACAAAAACCAAATTCCCAAAAGAATGGATGTAACATATTGTGTCTATTTACTTCTTGTTATTTAAAAAAGAAGAAAAAGAAACCACTTTGAACAAAGGGCTCTAGGAAGACAGGCAGATGCCCTGACTACTCTACCTTCATTGCCTTCCTTGATGACCGGTTTGCTGTCCTTGGTCGCAAAGTAGGCCTACCAAATGAGCTTCGAATACTTGATGATATCTCTTGTATTTCTTCCTTTTCATTTTCCTGTTTGCTTTCTGCAAGGTATAAACGCATTAAAAAGAATTTCTGGCTGTGTTCTGTAATTTCTAAGCAATGAATTTGTAAAAGAGTGTCCTCAATTACCTATATTTATAGGCCTAGCCTTGCTCAAATAGTACTATTCTTATCTGCTTGTGTGTGGTTGTTTCTTGGTGGATACTGGTGAGTCCTGCGGTTAAGGCAAGCTATGAAACACAGCAGGATTTACCCACACTCTGTGGGGCTTTTTTGTTGTTGTTGTTGATGTTTTTTAAAATACAGATCTTATTTTGAAATATAGATCTATGATCTTCCTGTTTTGTTTTTTGTTGTTGTTAGAGACCCAACTGCAAGGCAACAGAAATCAGTTTGATTGCGACTATGTATTGGTTACTTTTTGCTGACTTCTACATTTAAAAGCTATACCCTATTCACAGCCTCGGGACATGCCTGGTGTAGGTTGGTTTCCCCACAAATACCTCCCTCTCAACAGTGTCTAATGGAGATTTAATAAATCTGACAAAATTATTAAAGTTGGCAAAACCCCCAAAATAAAATAGAGATCAGAACTGTATACCAAAAAAGCATATAATTGATAAAGGAATTCAATTCATTAAAAAACTAGTGCAAAATAGAGACATCTAAGTCTAAGGGAAACAACAAGGCAAATATTCTTGGCGCATATATTTTAAGGATTAAATCTGGTATAAGTAAGATGATCAAACTTTGAAGCAAACATCCTTCAGTGACAATGAAACAATTTACCACCAACTGTACCACAACTACTCATCCAATATTCAAGTCTATTTCTAAACACCAGGCCATGCCACTTTATGTTAACTATATAATTTATGAATAATTACATGTAGTATCTTAAATCTACCTATGAGTATGAATCAGGTAAAGTTAATAGCTATCAGAGGGTAAAGGCACTTGGATGAAAATTACATAAATATGTCATCCATTGTTGTGGACAGCTGTAAGATGCAACTGTGATATACCAACAAAGTCACTACATTCTCACTCATCTAACACTTTCAGCAAGAATAATCAATGGTAGTGGACTGTGCTAAAGATACAAACCTTGTTTTTCATAATCCACTACAATCAGTCTTGGCAATGGCACAGAGTCTTGAGAGCTCACATAGGAGATAATATGCCTCATGAATTTCCTCTGAACCAGCTCATATTCCTCCTAAAACAACCATTATGCTTACATGAAATTCATACAAGGACAGCATATAAAAATACACACATGAATCTCACAAAGACAGTCAATGAAGAACAAAATGGTGATTAAAAGATTTCAATGTAACACAACAATACATCAAATCAATCTTAAATTTTGTCTTAGAAAAGAAAGAGAAGTTAAAAGTGAAATGTAGTAATAACCAGACGACTTGGCATTCCAACTGAAATCTCATGTTATTCCCGAGGTCTCAGTGTTCAAGAAACCAAAGAGAAATAACAAAATACTTGAACTATCTAATAGCTTCGATGTATTAAGGTAATAGAGGATATCAGAAGACTTCAATGTAAACCACATATGATGAGTGATGGATAAACAAATGCAACACACATACATTCCAACATATTATGCTACAGTTACAAGGCAGTCCATCATATGGCTTTCCTTGTTCAATGTAGAAGGAATGGAAAGGGATGGAAGAGAAGCTGGTTGAGAATTGGGGGTTCATGGTCAGAAACCTCTACTAAGTTATTTTTATTCTGGTTTCTCACAGCGTCATGTGTCATTATTATAGTAATTGATAACATAGAAGTACGAAGAGAAAAATCAGGGAGTCGTATTTTTCTCATTATTGCAGAATTCTCATGATTCAGTTGTAGTCTACACAAATTATCCATTCAAAGAATTTGAAAAAAATATGTATCTGATTTACAAGCTTCTACAATTCATTAATTGTAATTTTTCTTTTTACACAAATTTATTCACAAAAACCATTCATTGCAATTTTTGATTAACAAACATGTTTTGAGATCACACCAACCACACTATTTACTAATTAAATAAGTCAATAATTTACCTGTATAGCTGAATTTACTAAACTTGTGGAGTCTTTTTGTCCTTTTTGTTTCTCTTGTTCTTGCAATGATTTAATAGTTTTCTTTGCCACTTCTTTTTTCAAAATACTTTCAACATTCTCTGGTAAACGTTGCCTGTGAAGTAGTAACAAATAAGAGGGAAGTATACCTGTCAAATTTTAGTAATCCTCATTAAACTGACATTAAATCAACTTGCTGAATGCTCGATCGAACCATTATTTTTATTGCTTTTACTGATTTTAATTATTATTCTACCTTATGAATGATTCCAGGACATCCATACTTGTTGGGTTCTCTGTTTGGAAGTAAACTTTGTCAGAATTTGAACGTTGCATGAGAATACCGACCTGTTGATAAATGAAGGCAAAAATTGGTCATATTAAGCACAATAGTTTTTGCATTTATTCACAATCTCTAAATTGGATTACTTGACAGAATACTTATTTCATCATTTAACATAAATTGTTTGATTCCTGCATATAAAAGTCTTAAGTATAGGAAGTTTTCAGCAAAGGGCTTTTTTGTTTTTAGTCAGTGTAACTAGGATCCCTAACACTAAAGTTGCATTATTTCTGAAGGTCAAGGTGAAGGAAGTTTAGATATGCCACTGAATTTATGCAAAAACCTGATTTTTTCTTCCAAGCTGGACTTTTCACTGTGATTTCAGTTTTTATTCATCTGAGTAAATGTGTTTCTTGTTAAGAGCTCTTGATAGTTTGGAAGCACTACCACAATACCTAATACAGCAACTTTCAAAACCAGGCAAATGTGCTTGTTTCATTATGAGCCGACAATGTAGCTATAAAATATTAATTTAGTGTGAAATTTTTGTTCTCTGTATTTTAATTTATTTACAATCAGATATGTAGTATCCATTTAATATTGGAGTAAAATAAGACATATATTCAGCATTCTAATATTTGTTTGGCATCCTGTTGATTGTACTACAATTTGCAGCATGCGTCTTTTGTATGGTTATAAAATATTATTATGATCAAGTATCTTTCCTTAGTATACAAACATGGAAAAGAAGGATAATGCAAAATAATTGAAAACAACGGCAACAATCACATCTGTGAAAAGCATAGAATAAAAGTTTCATTGCCAACCACCATGACTGGGGATTTTTGGGTTTTCTGGAGGTTTTTTTTTTTTTTGCTCTCAGTTTTGTTCTGCTTTTGTTTTGTCTTTTGTTGTTGTTTTAATCTGTTGAGTTATTTATCTAAACTAAAATTATAAGACAACTTCAGAAAAAATTCATGTAGAGATGATGCATTATTATATTTAAACCATAATTGTTAAAATGATTAACAAAAATGTCAAAGAATGAGAGAGAATCTTTCCTTGGCGAAGGAAATTAACTTTGAAGAAAGACATGCAAGCAAATCAATTATCAATCTACAATTACCTCAGATTGCTTCCATTCTTTGCCAGTGCCAACAACAGCTATGACGGTAGGAAGATTCATGTTTAGAACCCCAAAGCGTATTTCCATCATACAGTTGTCAGATTTAACATACTGATTAAAAAGAAGGTTATAAAATTAAACTTTATAGGAGCCCTGAATAAAATATTATCAATAAAAGAAGATATAAAAATGTCCTCTAAAAAGCTACAAAATAAAGGTGATCCATAAACATAACATATTGGATTTAATAACAACAACAATAACAACAACAACAACAACAACAATAACAGCAGCAGCAGCAACAACAACAACAACAACAAAATTAACAACATCAACAACAACAAAAATTGAAGAAAAATCCCAGCAGCAGCCACAGGAAAAAACCAGACTAACAACAAAACAACTACTGACAACTTATCGTCCCTAAACAAAACCTCTCGGAACGAGACATAAACAACCCATAGAAAATTGCAAATTAACATAGAATGAATTCATTAAAAGAGCATGTACAACACATGTATGTTCATAAAAAGAAGGTTAAAATGTATAATTGTATTGTAAAGAAAGACGTCAGTTCAAGATGTCTTGTGTTTGGTGAGAGTATTAGTTTAAATACTTCCTTTGACCCATCCCAACATCCATGTCCACATATATGTATACATATAATCATATATTCACATACACATCCCCCAATCCATATCCCCAATTTCACATAATAACATCTTCATATACAAACACACATACATACACGCACTCTCACACACACACACACACACACACACACACACACACACCAAAGGAACATCTACTAATCCTCAATAGTTTAATGAGCTTAAAAGAAATGGAAACGAAAAAAAATTAGATAGCTGAATAAAAAAACAAAAACAAAATAAAACAAAACAAAGAAAAAAACAAAAACAAAGAGAGAGAAAAAAGAAAACAATTAACTAAAGCAAAAGATGTAATAGAAAAAGTGACAAACCTCAACTCTCACACTCACAATCCCCCAAACCCCACCCCTTGATGAATGAAAAACTTTAAAAACAAATAAATTAAAGAGCTCAAAAAAAAAAAAAACAAGATACGAAA
This sequence comes from Plocamopherus tilesii, assembly GCA_037974505.1. Taxonomy (NCBI): domain Eukaryota; kingdom Metazoa; phylum Mollusca; class Gastropoda; order Nudibranchia; family Polyceridae; genus Plocamopherus; species Plocamopherus tilesii. The sequence continues at coordinate 8,450 of JBBPCV010295300.1, forward strand.
CAAAACTAAAATATTGATACATTCCTCACCTCATCAGAGACACAGACAAGGAGCACTTTTGCATTCCTGATACCTTCAGTGATGTTCTTGTATAGGCCAGTGGTCTAGAGTAGCATGTCATAGAATAAAAAACAAATCTTAAGATGAATGTGACTTCTTATTAATCTTATTAATATAACAGGAAGCATGCTTATGAAAATCAGCATCACTTTCTATCCCTACTCTAATTTAGCAAGGTAAAGACAACACCTACTGATGTGGTCATGTCGATGTCCAACCAACATGAGATTCCCCTCTTCTCCAGGTCTTGCTTAATTTTTCGTGGGTCTCCCCATCCCAATGCACTTGCAGAACTGTTGGTTCCTTTAGCTTTAGCATCATGGGAATTGGACCAGCAGTAGCTAACAAAGACACTGGGGTATTTCTGGATCTAAATTTGAATAGAGATATTGTTCTATGATTCAAGACATCTTTAAATAAATCAGAACAAGATGTTCAATTTCAAGCCTAGAGATGATTAAAATATCAGTTAATTCTAAAGTACATATATTATTTTCAAGGTGATAGATGGCTCTGAAAAACGTTTGTAAAATAAAAAAATGAGAAATAATCCCCGAAAAGATAAAACATGGACACATACAAGGAATACAAACAAAACAAATCATCCTCTCCCCCTGCTCCCCCCCCCCCCACCCCCCCCATCCCCACACACACAAGCAAACACACACAAACACACACACACACACATACAACTAAGTGGAGAAAGCACATCTGGCAATGCAGGTAGAAAAAAATGAGACTTTTCCTCAGAGCAAAATTGAAGCTTCTTTTTTTTTTCTCACACTTTCCTATTCTCTTTTTAATATCATGCAAAATCTTTGTCCTGAATGACCTAAAATAATGGAAATAAAAAACAACAAAACAAAACAAAAAAATCCAAAAAAAACTACAATATCTACCTCTGTGTGCATGTCTTTGAGTTTGGTGTCAACAAATGCCCGCAGCTCATCAATCTTGCTTGGATACCTGGTCTTGGTTTTTATCATTACCATAAACTGTTAAAGAACAAAAAGATTTAAAGCAGTACTTGAAATTAGATACGCATTCGCTGCTTCTTATCAGGGAAGAATGCGTGTCTATACATTTAAATATTCTTATAACCTTCATTCCCTATTTTAAGTATACACGTTTATGTATGAATCATGTGTTGTCTTTGCGCCAAAGATTGGCAACCATATGACTCAAATTTCTTTCTTCCACTTTCCTCTTAATTTCACCAAACACAGTGAGCTCAGTCTAGGCCTTTGAGTTGTTCATATCCTTCTTGGTGTTCATTTTAAGTTTTGCATTGTTGATAACAGGCTTGAGTTTGTGGAATAAGCTTCATTCATATATTGTATTGTCATATTGTAAATAATTAATAATGTTATGTTATGTCATGTTGTGTTAGATAATATAATACTGCATTATATTATATTATAAAACGTACATCACGTTATAACAAAAATTTTCCCCTCCTTTTATTTATATATCTTGGAATTATAATGATCTCCTCCCCTCTATTATTATATTACAAGTATGACTGAAAATATATATGAATACTGTTTTTCAAGCATGTGATCTTTAACACAAATCTTTGATTTGATTTAGTTTGATTTGATTTGATTTGAATTGATTTGATTTGAATTGATTTGATTTGATTTGATTTGATTTGAATTGATTTGATTTGATTTGATTTGATTTGATTTGAATTGATTTGATTTGATTTGATTTGATCTGATTTGATTTGATTTATTTGATTTGATGCTTACCCACAATATGACAAGCAGTTGAGTAGTCAATTATGAAGTAATCTATTGCATATGAAAGATTATTCAATTGTAGGATCTATGAAACAACTACTTTACATGAAGTCTAACAGATTTTGGAAATCTCTCTCAATCCCATCTTGTGCTCTCACAGCTTTGAGACTCATGAATCTGAATTTAAATTGATTGAAATCAAACTGTCAAGAGATATTATCTACTGACCTCCTGTTTTCCTATTCTCATCCCCAAATGTGTTTCTTGCCAGGCAAGACTGGTGCCAACACAGGCTATCACATACTGCTTGTTGAGGTTGTCCATGGCATATAGTAAAAGATCCCTGGTCTTCTCATCTTTCTCAAAGTTATCAGAGACAAGAACAACAAGCATCTGGAGGAACACAATAAAAGAAATGAATATGAATCAAAATGCTTATGTATAAGCAAATATTGATGTATTATCAGACTGCATTTGAATCGATTGTAAATGACGATAATGATGAATATGATGATGGTGTTTTTGTCTCAGAAGATTAAAAGACGATCAGAAGATGGTATGACCTGTGCTTGAAAGTCAACTACCTGAGATGCACTTAATGAACAATCACTGTTACTTTGCTGTTTAGCCAATCTTAATGTGCAAGACAAATATAAATTTCAAAATTCTATTTGACTTACTCATTCCAATTGGTGAAAGAGAAAACAAGTGATTGCTTCCTGAACATACCCCAGTGCTCATAATTTTAGGCTAGCAAGTGGGTTTTTTCTGTATTATACAGTCAATTAACTTAGCCACAACATTCACCAATACATGGTGTGTTTTTGACAGTTTTGAATGAATGCAGCACAGTTTCATAATATGATAGTTATGATGTATGAAAACAGAATAGATCTGTCTAGACATCGCACTGGATTAAAGAGAGTCAAAGTCAAACAACATTTATGATACACATGAGACAATTTTAGAAATGACAATAATGAAACAAATATCATTTGCACTGGCCATTTGATCATCTACTCTAAAGTATCCCATACAGGACCCTTCTCGGATATCACGCTCACTTTTCTCAGGCATATTTCAAGGTAGACATGGAAGTATAATACATTTTGAGTCTGTGCATATGTACTCAGTATCAAAAAGAGGAGATGAGTTCAAAAACAAATTTACCATGAAATAAGATTCAAAAACATAGTTTAAAATTTACCTTGGAATTTTTCAAAACTATTATAAGATCTTGCATGGGAATACTACTCATATCTTTAGAGAGCCAACTGGAAAAATAAGAGCAACAAAATAATATGAATATTTCAGACTATATTTTTTTTCTCTATGATTGCCTTATATTGACTAAAATAATATAACATTATGGTCACTTAAAAAATAAAAGTAAAGACATATCTCTAAATTTATAATGAAAAATAGTTGAAGATAATAAAACATTCATTTTGTTTTGGAATGTTAAAGACTATATATTGTGCAAGAGCAGGAACCTGCTTTGAAATAATGCAGCAAACATATTTTCACAGTAAGTAAAAGAAAACACACAGATGAAAGCAAAATTTAATTTCATGAAAAGAACATTGGCAGTTGATGTTTCCCTTGTCCCTAAAAGCAACAATATAACATATTTATACACATTTAGGCTGGCACAAATGTGTCTATTCTGAAAATATACACCAAAGAAAAGGCAAACAGAATGTGAAAAATAATTAAAGCTACCTGATGTTCATTGTCTATATGATCTTTTTAAGGTATTATATTCTTGGTATTCTATTTAAAGTTATCAGAGCTGTCTATTCCTTCTAAAATGAAGTAAATAAAAATTATTGTGTGATAACAAAAAGCAAAAAAACAAAATCAAAACGGACAAGTGTTTCAATATGGAAAATGTAGCTTTCTGGTCTTAAAATCTGATACATCTATACTAAATCATTGTATTCTGTGTATCAATATAAATTGTTCTTTTTAAGGTAGCTGAATAAGTATTTTGTGTAAAATTTATCATCTAATGATAATAGAAAAGAACAACTAGTGCAACATATGAAAATTGAATTAAATTCAATTAAAATTCATTCATGTAAAGACTCTGACCATGTGTGTCCAACTGCCTCTAAATCATTTTTTATCTGTTCAGGATCCACACGCTCAGGAT
>JBBPCV010296411.1:0-12405 GCA_037974505.1 Plocamopherus tilesii
TAGATGTAACACACTAGATCTAGACACAAGTATGAGGCTAGGGGCTGAATTATAAGACAAAGAAATTATTAGATCTATGGGTCTTTCATAATTTGTCTAGATCTAGTGTGTTAGATCTAATAATTTCTTTGTCACACCAAGAAAGACTGCACAGACAAAAGCGTCCAACCCTAATGTTTAGAAAAAGCAGAGAAAATATGATACAGACACATATTACGATCATTGGCAGATATCTGATAGTAGATCAAGGAAAAAAGAAAACAACAAATGGTTTATTTACGCTGATTTTTTAAAGATCCTCTTCCGATATAATCCAATACAACCGCTTTTAATACAGAAAAAGAGAAAAAAGTACAAAAAGGACAAAGGCAGAAAACAACAATAACAAAAACTCCCTAAAAACAACAACAACAACAAAACGCAAAACAAAACAAACCGAACAACAAGCAAACCAAAAATAAAACAAGACAATACACACGACTATAAAAATTTTCTAGAACACATAACTTCTCATTCTTTGTCCCATAATGCCGTCCCTTCTTCAAGCTTGTGTTCATTATTCAACTACATAATTTATTGTTACATGTGGACAATCATTTATCTACGTTGTAGTGATGTTTCATGGCCCATGATTAAGACCTATATTTTCCACATAAACAGGGTTTGTTTGTTTGTTTGTTTTGTTTATTTTTTCTCTATTTTATTCCAGCAAAAGATCAATTCTACACTTTATACTTTATACGAAAGTGTATTAAAACAGATAGAGAATACCTGCGTCATGTCAGACTCGTCGATTATATTTATATTCTGATCTTCGCAAATAACCTGAACGAAATGCAAACATCGCTTAGGGACTTAGACGAAGAAAGTAAAAAGATATAAGGTCTTAAATAGTAATATGAATTACAGAAAAACACAAATTATGACGAATGACTATATCGATGATTACCAAAAAAATCATTATAGACAATGACAAAAATAGAGTATGTTTATCTCTTGGTCAACACAGATTATACTTAAATACATGTAAACATACATGCATACATGCATGCACATGCATACATGCATACAGGGATACATGCATACATGCATACATGCATACATGCACACATGCATACATGCATACATGCATACATGCATACATGCATACATGCATACATGCATGCATACACGCATACATACATACACACCCACAAGCATACGTATACACACACATACATACATACAAACATACAAACATACATACATACATACATACATACATACATACACACATACATACATTATTTTACCTCAGTGAGAAATTAAGCAGATTCGTGTTTGTGTAGGCCTATATGATTTTATTTACATGTCTTCATTGTATAATTAGTTAAATTAGGTTAAATAAAACGGAGGTTCAACTGACTGTTTTTCTTCTCTGCTCGCGAATTGCATGATAATTAGGAGTGTCAATTTGAAGACAATGAAACACCTGAAGATATGCCACATGTCATAATTGAATTAACATATTCGTATTGTATCTCGCACAATGGTCAGAGGAACAGCTGTCCGTAGAACTTTCATCCTCCTCCACCTCCTCCTCCTCATCAACATCTTCATCATCATCATCTTCATCATCTTCATCACCTTCATCATCTTCATCATCTCATTATCTTCATCATCGTCATCATCATCATCATCATAATCATAATCATCATCATCATCATCATCATCATCATCATCATCCTCATCATCATCATCATCATCATCATCATTATCAGCATCAGCATCATCAATCATCATCATTATCATCATCATTTTCATTATCGTCGTCATCATCATCAATCATCATCACCACCACACCACCATCATCATTATCATCATCATTTTCATTATCGTCGTCATCATCATCAATCATCACCACCACACCACCACCACCACCACCACCATTATTATTATTGTCATCATCATCATCATCATCATCATCATCATCATCATCATCATCATCATCATCATCCACATCATCGTTGACGTCGTCGTCATCATCATCATCACCACCATCATCATCTTCATCAACCTCATGCTGTTACTATGTTAACACTGAGAAGCTAGCAAGGGGATGCAACCTATCGTGGGGCTGCGGACATAACGGCTATGTCCAACACAGTTCAAGCTTCCTACGCATACTGGGATAGTAGTAAGAGTCACTTCCGCTTTTTCCATATCCTTTTCTCCTCCTTTTAATTTTGTTTTCCTGGGCGTATAATCTAGTGAACGAAGCTACATTTTTGTGAACGATTTTTTTCACACGTGCTTATCGATTGCGGCTTCGCTTAAAGGTCACTATCAACCTGATTGTGTTGGCCTGTAGGCCTACATTTTTTTAAACATATGCATGTATTTTATAGTCTCACTCATGAACAATTATTTCCATTGTTTAAAAAGTCATATCAACCTTTAATAATTGACTAGGTAAAAGGAACCGTAGAAATGAGGGTGCGCGTATGGGTGTGTTTGACAAACATTATGTTTTTAAATAATTATCATAAACTTTAAAAAAAAATGTAAAACACCTGTTCATTTACTTGATATTGTAGTATATGTCTAATTAATTGAAAACACTTTGTCGCCATCGTTCAGAATTTCGATATACGGTATTTTATTATATTTCTTGTATTTATGCAGTCTCTTTTCTAGAGTTATAGAGTCAAAATAGAGATAACAAGGCCAATAAGGTTAAAAACGGCCAAAGAATTGAATAGAAAGCTCCACCCAAAATTCTCCAAAACGATAGCAATCAGAGGAGGAGCACATAAATTCATCAGGAAACAGGAGCTCCACACCAGGCCAAAATTGATGGTGAAGTGCGCGTTGCCAAACACGCAGATCGTCGCAGGACCGAACAAATCGTCCATAGAACTCGTCCATCCCATTAATAGAATGGTTGCCAAGAAATAAACCCATTTGCTAGTTAGCGGTGTCAACGCGTAAAAAGAACTGGCCACAGCTAACACGGAGAATAAGCTTATGAACGTGTTCTTAATGCCGATCTTGTCTATGACGAATCCATAAATGAGACTAAAACCTATGACGATAACAATTGTTACACTTCCATACGTAGTTAGAAGGTCTTCGTCTTTGATTCCAGTAAGGCCGACTTGTTTGTAATAATTGAATATGACTAAAATTGATAGCTCGCATACGGCGGCTGAGAACCACAACGCGTAGAATTTCACGCAGGTCAAGATTTCCTTAAGAGAATGTTTACGAAACTCTTCATCATTCACTCCGCCCGTGTTCCTTTCGTCCATAATACCAAGACTGGTTTTAGTTTTCGTAAGAGTGCAGCTTTTAGAATCAGTATCGTCTTCCCGCTTGAGGACTGCTTCATTGTGCAACTTTGGCTTATAATCCTTTATAAGGCAAAATCCCAATATTTGAACTACTGAAGAAGCAATACCAAGAATAATATAAACAGCAGGCACTCTCTGTATTATTTCAGTTTGGGAATAGTATGTGTTAGGACCTATTGTCCAATCCGCAGTCAGATAGTTTGGGTTGATGTACACCGTCACGAACTGGTTGATCACAGCAGCGCCAATGTTCATGCCGTTTTCGACCACCATGGACACCACGCCCACATATTTGTCCGTCCACTCCACGGAGATCTCAATGAGCAGGCCATGCGACAGGCCGGACCCCAAGCCACTGAAGAGTCCTAGCACTATGGTAAACAGGGTGAAGGATTTGTCCATGAGGTAGTAACACAGGGCCACGCTGGTATTGTAGATGGCGATGCTAAGAAGAAGCGTGATCCGCCTTCCTATGAAGATGGTCAAGTATCCGCTAACTGGCACCATTATCGCCCATGCTAGCAGAAAGACGGACATAATCCATGGCGACTGGATTTCCGACGCCGGAGTACCGGTGATTAAGAAATAAGACAAGGTGTATCCAGAAAGGTTGCCCCAGAATAGGTACAATCCAGTTGGGGAAATCATCAGGAAAGTCCCAATCAAGGTACTTAATGTCCTAGAGGTGAATTTATTTGTGGCAGTCATCGTAAACGGGATCCTCTGAAAAATATATATTATAGATCCTAGCAAATGAAAAGCAGAAGCATTGTACAGTCACCGTTCAAGAACGATCCACTAGTAAAAGCTGAACTTTTGTTTTATGGGCGAAGAAATAATTTAAAAAACCCAACAAAACAAAACAAAACAAAAAACAAAACAAAAAACAAACCAACAAAAACAAAACAACAACAAAAAACCAATAACAAGAAACCTGAAAACAATCCAACAGAAAAAACTTGAAGAAAGCCAACAAAGCAACGAAAATAACAAGTACAAAGAAAACAAAAGAAAACCAAACAAAACAACCAAAAACACCCCAAAATCAAACAAAGACGAGACAATTCAAAGCAGACAACAAAACAAAACAAAAACAACAACAACAAAACAACAAAGCAAACAAACAGCCAACAATTAAACAAAATCAAACACTCCGACTGATCAATACTCAGTCACACCAACTGTCAGCTCTTGGCCTCACATCACAATTTGTCCCTATTCTCAGAGGCTGAGTCTAGACATCAAAATGTGGATAGAGGCCAACACTGATATTTAGTAATATTCCAACTCTTCATCAAACCTGGATGTTCAGCTAAAATGAACGGAAACCCTCATCAGATATAGGGCGTCGATGAAATTTCCTGAAATAAATGTCACATTTGGTACAAAATTCCATCCGCTAACACTGTGGAATAGCCAGGACACTACATGAAAATATGGTTTCGTCTTCTCCGAATGACAATTTCGTGCACAAAGGTCGCCCAACCCAGGTGATGCTTTTTGTGTTTTTTGGCGTCTTTTGTTGTTGTGTGTATATGATTCTATTAAAACAAGATGAAGTCACGTACATAACATATGTGCAACATGTGTCAGGAGGCGATAAAGATTGAATGCTAAATTTGCTTCGTCAAGAAGAAACAATAGAACCATTTTCATACTTGAAAGTTCAGGTTGGTATTCATTTTGAATACAAATAAAAAGGGATGGTGGCGTGGGGTGGAAGTGGGGTAGGGGGGAGGGAGTGACAACGTTCCAATACTGCTGATTGATATCAGCCACGTTTAATGAACATAAATATATCACTTGTGATGAAACTGTTGAGTCCCATCTGGCGTGGATGCATAGCCCGAAGTGTACCCCCCCCCCCCAATCCCACACAAAACAATCTCAAACAATAAAATCTCTATTCCCACAAACCAATCTCAATCTCACACAAAACAATCTTATTCTCACACAAAATATTCTCAATCTCAAACAAAACATTCTCAATCTCAAACAAAATATTCTCAATCTCACACAAAACAATCTCAATCTGACACAAAACATTCTCAGTCTCGAACAAAACATTCTCAATCTCAAACAAACCATTCTCAATCTCTCACAAAACGTTCTCAGTCTCACACAAAACATTCTCAATCACAAACAAAACATACTCAATCTCAAACACAACATTCTCAGTCTCACACAAAACAATTTCAGTCTCACACAAAACATTCTCAGTCTCACACAAAACATTCTCAATGTCAGGAAAAACATTCTCAATCTCACACAATAAAATCTCGATTCAAACAAACCAATCTCAATCTCACACAAAACAATCTTATTCTCACACAATACATTCTCAATCTCACACAACACATTCTCAATCTCACGCAAAACAATCTTTTTCTCACACAATACATTCTCAATGTGACACAAAACATTCTCAGTCTCACACAAACCATTCTGAATCTCAAAAAAAAAATTCTCAGTCTCAAACAAAACATTCTCAGTCTCACACAAGACATTCTCAATCTCACATAAAACATTCTCAATCTCAAACAAAACATTCACAATCTCACACAAAATCTCGATTCACTCAAACCAATCTCATTTTCACACAAAACAATCTTATTCTCACACAAAACATTCTCAATCTCGCACAAAACATTGTCAATGTAACACAAAACATTCTCAATCTCACACAAGACATTCTCAAATTCTCAAAAAACACATCTCAATCTCACAAAAAACATTCTTAATCTCGTACAAAAAAAAATGTCATTCTTACACAAAACATTCTCAATTTCACACAAGACATTCTCATTCTCACCCAAAACATTCTCATTATCACACAAAACATACTTATTCTCAAACAAAACATTCTCGATCTCATGTAAAAAATTCCCAATCTCACACAAAACAATTTCATTCCCAAACAAAACATTCTCATTCTCACTAAAAAAAATCTCAATCTCACTCAAAACATTCTCAATTTCACTCAAAACATTCTCAATCTCACACAAAACAATCTCAATCTAACACAAAACATTCTCATTCTCACCTAAAACATTCTCATTATCACACAAAACAGTCTCATTCTCAAACAAAACATTCTCATTCTCACACAATAAAATCTCGATTCATTCATTCCAACCAATCTCAATCTCACACAAAACATTCTCAGTCTCAAACAAAACATTCTCAATCTTACACAAAAGATTCTCAGTCTCACACAAAACATTCTCAATCTCAAACAAACCATTCTCAATCTCAAACACAACATTCAAAGTCTCACACAAAACATTCTTAATCTCACACAATAAAATCTCGATTCACTCAAACCAATCTCAAATCTCACACAAAACAATCGTATTCTCAAACAATACATTCCCAATCTAACACAAACTATTCTCAATCTCACACAAAACAATCTTATTCTCACACAATACATTCTCAATCTGACACAAAACATTCTCAGTCTCACACAAAACATTCTCAATCTCAAACAAAATATTCTTTAGTCTCACACAAAACATTCTCAGTCTCACAAAACATTCTCAGTCTCACACAAAACATTCTCAATCTCACATAAAACAGTCTCAATCTCACACAATAAAATCTCGATTCACTCAAACCAATCTCAATCTCTCACAAAACAATCTTATTCTCACAAAAGCTTCTCAACCTCACACAAAACATTCTCAATCTCACACAAAACATTCTCAATCCACAAAATAAAATCTCGAATCACTCAAACCAATCTCAATTTCAAACAAAACAATCTTATTCTCACACAAAACATTCTCAATCTCACACAAAACTTTCTCAATCTCACACAAAACATTGTCAATGTAACACAAAACATTCTCAATCTCACAAAAGACATTCTCAAACACTAACAAACACAACTCATTCTAACACAAAACATTTTAAATCTTGTACAAAAAAATCTCATTCTTACACAAAATATTCTCGATCGCCCACAATAAAATCTCGATTCACACAAACCAATCTCAATCTCACACAAAGCAAGCTTATTTTCAAACAAAACATTCTCAATCTCACACAAAACATTCTCAATCTCAAAAAAAATATTCTCAATCTCAAACAAGACATTACAAATCTCAAACAAAACATTCTCAATCTCATACAAAGCAATCTCAATCTCACACAAAACATTCTCAAACTCTGACAATCGCAACTCATTCTGACACAAAACATTCTGAATCTTGTACAAAAAAAATATCATTCTTACACAAAACATTCTCAATCTCATACAAACCTATCTCAATCTCACGCAAACCAATTTCTATCTCACGCAAAACAATTTCTATCTCACACAAAGCAATCTCAACCTCACACAAATCAATCTTATTCTCACAGTAAACATTCTCAACCTTAAACAAAACATTCTCAATCTCACACAAAACATTCTCAATCTCACACAATAAAATCTCGATTCACTCAAACCAATCTCAATATCACACAAAACAATCATATTCTCACAGAATACATTCTCAATCTCACACAAAACATTCTCAATTGTCCACAATAAAATCTCGATTCACACGAAACATTCTCAATCTCACACAAAACATTCTCAATTTCAAAAAGACAAAACATTCTCAATCTCACACAAAACATTCTCAATCTCACACAATAAAATCTCGATTCACACAAATCAATCTCAATCTCACACAAAACAATCTTATTCTCACACAAAACATTCTCAATCTCACATAAAACATTCTTAATGTCACACAAAACAATCTTATTCTCACACAAAACATTCTCAATCTCACACAAAACATTCTCAATCTCACACAATCAAATCTTGATTCACTCAAACCAATCTCAATCTCACACAAAACATTCTTAATGTCACACAAAACAATCTTATTCTCACATAAAACATTCTTAATCTCACATAAAACATTCTCAGTCTCACTCAAAATATTCTCAGTCTCACGAAAAACATTCTCAGTCTCACACAAAACATTCTCAATCTCACACAATAAAATCTCGATTCACTCAAACCAAATTCAATCTGACACAAAACAATCTTATTCTCACACAGTTCATTCTCCATCTGACACAAAACATTCTCCATCTCACGCAAAACAATCTTATTCTCACACAATACATTCTCAATCTGACACAAAACATTCTCAATCTCACACAAAACATTCTCAATCTCAAACAGAACAGTCTCCATCTCAAACAAAACATTCTTAATCACAAGCAAAACATTCTCAATCTCACACAAAACATTCTTAATCTCACACAAAACATTCTCCGTCTCGAACAAAACATTCTAAATCTCACACAAAACATTCTCAATCTGAAACAAAATTGTCTCAGTCTCAAACAAAACATATTCAATTTCACACAAAACATTCTTAATCTGACATAAAACAATCTCAATCTCACACAAAACATTCTCAGTCTCACACAAAACATTCTCAGTCTCACACAAAACATTCTCAGTCTCACACAAAACATTCTCAGTCTCACACAAAGCATTCTCAGTCTCAAACAAAACATTCTCAATCTCAAACACAACATTCTCAGTCTCACACAAAACATTCTCATTCTCACACAAAACATTCTCAATGTCACACAACAAAATCTCGATTCACTCAAACCAATCTCAATCTCACACAAAACAATCTTATTCTCACACAAAACATTCTCAATCTGACACAAAACAATCTTATTCTCACACAAAACATTCTCAATCTCACACAAAACACTCTCAGTCTGACACGAAACATTCTCAATCTCAAACAAAACATTCTCAGTCTCAGACAAAACATTCTCAGTCTCACACAAAACATTCTCAATCTCACATAAAACATTCTCAATCTCAAACAAAACATTCACAATCTCACACAAAATCTCGATTCACTCAAACCAATCTCATTTTCACACAAAACAATCTTATTCTCACACAAAACATTCTCAATCTCGCACAAAACATTGTCAATGTAACACAAAACATTCTCAATCTCACACAAGACATTCTCAAATTCTCAAAAAACACATCTCAATCTCACAAAAAACATTCTTAATCTCGTACAAAAAAAAATGTCATTCTTACACAAAACATTCTCAATTTCACACAAGACATTCTCATTCTCACCCAAAACATTCTCATTATCACACAAAACATACTTATTCTCAAACAAAACATTCTCGATCTCATGTAAAAAATTCCCAATCTCACACAAAACAATTTCATTCCCAAACAAAACATTCTCATTCTCACTAAAAAAAATCTCAATCTCACTCAAAACATTCTCAATTTCACTCAAAACATTCTCAATCTCACACAAAACAATCTCAATCTAACACAAAACATTCTCATTCTCACCTAAAACATTCTCATTATCACACAAAACAGTCTCATTCTCAAACAAAACATTCTCATTCTCACACAATAAAATCTCGATTCATTCATTCCAACCAATCTCAATCTCACACAAAACATTCTCAGTCTCAAACAAAACATTCTCAATCTTACACAAAAGATTCTCAGTCTCACACAAAACATTCTCAATCTCAAACAAACCATTCTCAATCTCAAACACAACATTCAAAGTCTCACACAAAACATTCTTAATCTCACACAATAAAATCTCGATTCACTCAAACCAATCTCAAATCTCACACAAAACAATCGTATTCTCAAACAATACATTCCCAATCTAACACAAACTATTCTCAATCTCACACAAAACAATCTTATTCTCACACAATACATTCTCAATCTGACACAAAACATTCTCAGTCTCACACAAAACATTCTCAATCTCAAACAAAATATTCTTTAGTCTCACACAAAACATTCTCAGTCTCACAAAACATTCTCAGTCTCACACAAAACATTCTCAATCTCACATAAAACAGTCTCAATCTCACACAATAAAATCTCGATTCACTCAAACCAATCTCAATCTCTCACAAAACAATCTTATTCTCACAAAAGCTTCTCAACCTCACACAAAACATTCTCAATCTCACACAAAACATTCTCAATCCACAAAATAAAATCTCGAATCACTCAAACCAATCTCAATTTCAAACAAAACAATCTTATTCTCACACAAAACATTCTCAATCTCACACAAAACTTTCTCAATCTCACACAAAACATTGTCAATGTAACACAAAACATTCTCAATCTCACAAAAGACATTCTCAAACACTAACAAACACAACTCATTCTAACACAAAACATTTTAAATCTTGTACAAAAAAATCTCATTCTTACACAAAATATTCTCGATCGCCCACAATAAAATCTCGATTCACACAAACCAATCTCAATCTCACACAAAGCAAGCTTATTTTCAAACAAAACATTCTCAATCTCACACAAAACATTCTCAATCTCAAAAAAAATATTCTCAATCTCAAACAAGACATTACAAATCTCAAACAAAACATTCTCAATCTCATACAAAGCAATCTCAATCTCACACAAAACATTCTCAAACTCTGACAATCGCAACTCATTCTGACACAAAACATTCTGAATCTTGTACAAAAAAAATATCATTCTTACACAAAACATTCTCAATCTCATACAAACCTATCTCAATCTCACGCAAACCAATTTCTATCTCACGCAAAACAATTTCTATCTCACACAAAGCAATCTCAACCTCACACAAATCAATCTTATTCTCACAGTAAACATTCTCAACCTTAAACAAAACATTCTCAATCTCACACAAAACATTCTCAATCTCACACAATAAAATCTCGATTCACTCAAACCAATCTCAATCTCATACAAAACATTCTAAGTCTCACACAAAACAGTCTCAATCTCAAACAAAACATTCTCAATCTCACACAAAAAAAACAAATAATACGACTTGTACTAAAATCAAAACAAAACAAAAAACTAAGTAAAGATCGTCATCCGATTTTGGTCATTGTCGAGAAGGTAAGAAGCGGAAGTAGTAATCAGAATGACAGCAATCATTATATTTTAGGGCAAAATAATTTAAGGTAATCATAACCGCAATTTCTAACATTTTTGTCTCGCAATTGAAATCTAAATTTTGAAGCAAGCATCAGAAAAAATATATTTTAAACGATAGGCCCCTTACTTCATAAGAAATAATTTATACGTGATTAATTTCGGGACAAAATTTCGGGACAAATATGCTTTGATATTTACGGTCAAACATCAGATCCAATCTGGCAATTAGCAGAAGTTGCTATAAATTGAACCAAAATAAAATAATTTATCTCCCTTGAACTTGTATAATAGTCTTCACTGAGTAACTGCTGGCAGAATCCATTGCGAATTAGAAATGTCCACAATAGAGCCGAATTATTTTTGTCAGCTCTCACCTGTCAACTTCAATATATTCTCTGCATCATGTACGATTTTTCATGTCTATACAAGTCACTAACCGTACCCCCCCCCACCCCCCGAAAAAAAGTTCAAAATCATATCCGATTATACATTAGGAAAACGATAAAATTAGATATTTTATTGCAAAAATAAAAGTAATAAGCCTATGTAATATTTGTAAAATTCACAAAGGGTAAATACAGACTAAAACAATAGGGCAGAAATTGTTATACAAAATGAGTAACGCAGCTGATAAAAGATAAAACAACAGACACATCAAATATTGATAAAGCAAACATTATTCTAGTCAATCGATTTTGTTCCGTATTCTCGCAAGAAGATGTAGTTGAATTGAACAATAAAGTGCTTGAGGGCACAAAAACAACAACAACAACACAAAAACTAAGAAACAAAACCAATGTCAAAATAAACAAAAAGAAAGTGCAACAGAAGAAAAAACAACAACAGCAAAAGAAAACGAAACACAACAAAACACAATGGGGACCACCTAAAAATCAAAGAAACCCAAAGCTAACAAACAAACAAGAAAAAACTCTTCAAAAACCACAAAAAAAAAACAACAACAACAACAACAACAACAAAATAAAAACAAAACCAACAAAAACAAAAATCCCCAACAAACAACCCCCCCCCCAAAAAAAAAGTTAAAAATTAGGGACAGAAAAGGATGAAAGAAAAAATAAAGTATGTTCTTGAAGA